>CAKNXH010058680.1:137555-150751 GCA_932178445.1 Andricus quercusramuli | reverse complement strand
TGAGAAATATCTATTCGTAAATGAGATAACCCTGGAACATCCTTAAGTTACCCTCGCATCGAACTAACTACGTATTGAATTCTGTGCTCACGTGAATCTGTAGAGAGAGTTGCGTAGACATGTTTAATTTAATTTGAAAATGTGGCTCTGTAGCCTGTTTATGAAACTGGAACTCGAGATTTTTGTAAGCTAATTTTACAGTTTTACTATTATAGTAGTATTATCCTAATTTTTAAGAATTGTGTGTACTAAAGGGCATTGCCCGTTCACTGTTTAAATAAATAAATAAATACGAAGATTGAATTAATTCCTAAAAAATATCATTAAAATTACCTGAAATTAAAAACAAAATTATTATGGATTGAAGAAGACTTTATGAAACGAGGACGACGAGTTAAAGACGATCTTAAGCAAACAATCGATGAAAATTAAAAAAATATACATTCGAATATAATGAAATTATTCGAGCATATTAAAATAATAATGATATAAAATTTTAATTATTTAATATATTTTGAAACCCATGTGAAATATTTTTCATTAAGTTTTACACAAAAAATACAAAGTTGCATGTGCGAGGGACAACAGTTCCATGCTCACATGTTTTTTGGGTATTCGAATCATAATATGGTGTCAGATTTTCTACGTCAAGCCGGGTTTTTAAGAAAATTACTCATTTTTTACGTTTATTAAAAACTTCATACGGTGCGAACATAACGTTACACAAAATTGTAGCAGGGCTTTAATTGAAGGTTCAATATTTCAGTTTAAAGTGATTGTATTGAAAAAATTATTTCAGTTCCTTATATCTTCAGCGGTACCACGTTATGTCTACACGTATGATAACACGTGCAGATACAGAAAGAAAGTAGTTCAATTTTCAAAAAAATAGTTACATTTTCAAACAAAATATTGAATTTTCTAAACAAAATACTAATGTTTTACCAATGAAACAGTTTTCTACAAAATACATTAATTTAAAAGAAACTTGAAGAATTTCAAATTTTGAAAGTTTTAAAACTTATCTTTCTTCGGTCTTACGGTCCAATGAATAAAAAACATAAGAAAGATTATAGTTTTTGAAAAATCGTTATTATTTCCTTTCTACGTTTCGGCTCTCAATGTGGGCCTTTATCAGACAAATTTCCATTTATGTCGTTAAAAATTACTCAGTGTCAAAAAAGATACATTTTAAAGTCAATTATATTATGAATTAAAAGGTTCCATAAG
This sequence comes from Andricus quercusramuli, assembly GCA_932178445.1. Taxonomy (NCBI): domain Eukaryota; kingdom Metazoa; phylum Arthropoda; class Insecta; order Hymenoptera; family Cynipidae; genus Andricus; species Andricus quercusramuli. Next base: position 149,521 of record CAKNXH010058680.1, on the reverse strand, counting down.
GTGAAGATTGAACTCTCATGTCGAAATGTATATAGATGTTATGAAATTATGAGCCTCAAAAAAATTCTTTTGAGAGGCTCCAAAACAATTAGATTACATTTCTAACAGAAAATGGTTCAAAATAATGATTAGGACGATGACAAAACAGACATTGGACTGATCGTCCTAATCATTATTTGGAACCTTTTTCTGTTAAAAATGTGATCTGATTGGTTTGAAGACTCACAAGAGAATTTTCTGAGGCTCATAATTTCATAATAACTATGTACATTTTGACATGAGAGTTTAATCTTCACCTTATGGAACCTTTTAATTCATAAAATAGTTAAATATTAAAATAAATAGTTCAATTCATACACAAATATTATAAATAGGTACCTAAATACTTATTTCGAAATAAAAACGTTAATTAAAAAAAATAGTTAAATGCACAACCGAAGCAGATCAATTTAACATAAAACAATTGCATTTTTAACAAAAAAATGATGAATTTTCAACGACGAAGACTTCCTCAATACCAAAAACAAAAGATTTCTCGAAAATATACATGAATTTTCAATGAGAAAAAATCAATTTCAAATTAGAAGTATCTATTCACAACCAAAAATGAATAGTTGAATTTTTAACAAAAAATTACACGAATTTTTAACAAAATGTTTACATTTTAAACCAAGGAGATGAACATTCAAGCAAAGAGAAATCATTTTAAACATAGAAGTTCAACTTTCAATCGAGTACTTGGATTTGCAACTGAATACATCAATTAAAAATAAAATTGTTGCATTTTGAAGCGAATGGACGAAAAAACAAACAAAAAAATAAAAATAAAGGAAAAAGAAGTGGCACTTAAAACATAAAATATGGTTTTTCAACAATAAGTGATTTTTCTAGAAAATATTTTAATATTCACGTAAGTACTTTAATTTTTATAAAACTATTTCTATTACCTATCAATATAGTTTAATTTTCAAAGAAAAATATAAATTTAAAACTAAAAAGTTAATTTAAAAAAATTAGTTAAATCCTCAGCCAGAAATACCTTTTAATTATATAATAATTTGTAATTCGAAAATAATTGTTAGATGAAAACATTTTCGAAATTTTCCATACTACAATCTTCAAATTTTTACAATTATTTTTTTTATAGTTAAAATAAACATGGCTTTACAACTACCCAACACAACATCCGAAGTGATATCAGAAATTTCTTTCTGGGACAGAACAGTGTATGTAAAATAATTTTTGTTATTTAAAAATGTTTAATTCTTAAATAATATGAAATATTTGATGTTATTCATCCTATTTATTATTTTCAGGGAAATCGTGGCATTCATAGAACACATCATTCAGAGAAAAATCATGGAAAAAACAGAACTACTAAAGTTTTTTATAAACAACAACAGTGGACAGAAAATCCAGTGTGTCGTCTGGGGGACTGAAGACATTGATCAACTACAATCTGCTATTGTGAAAGATGCAGTAAGGGAATTTTATTGCTTTTTCATAATTAATAGAGTAATGAACAAAAATTAAGAACTAAATACATAACTTGAATAAGGTACATCAATTACGTAAGGATTATTTTCTAAATTTTAGAAACCCTTACGCCCTATTATATGGATTCATCAGATTTTTTTGACGAATTTTTACGGATTTTTAGGATTTAAGAATCATTTGCGGGTAGAATTAAGCACTTTAAGAAATTCATAGGCTTCTTCAGAGATTTAGAAATATTTCAAAGGATTTATGGATTTACCGAAAAATTGTTATGTATTTTAAGAATTTAAAAACGATTTCAGTGGAGTATGAAAGATTTTCAGGTATTCCAAATAATCTTGAGACATTTCGGAATATTTCAAAAGATATCACACAATTTCAAATGATTTTCACGGAATTTTAAGTATTTACGAATGATTTTCGACGATTAGAAAATATTACAAGAAATGTTCAGAGATTTAAAAATAAATAACGGAATTTCAAGAGATAACGAAGGATTCCGACGAATTTTTACGAGTCATACAATTTTTAAAAACATTTCCAAGGATGAAAAATATTTTTAAGGGATTCCTAGGGTTTTTAATAGGTTTATGAATATTTCAATAGAAATCACATGATTTCAGACAATTTTAAAGATTTTAAAGAGATATCGAAGGATTTTTACGAACTTGTACGGATATTAAGATTCTAAGAAAGATTTTCACGGATTACAGAGGGTTTTCAGAAATTACAAAGGATTTTAAAATATTTGAGAATATTTAAAAATCAATCACAAGATTTAAAAGGACTCTAAACAATTTCAACGAATTTAAAAGGGATTTAAAGATTTTGAATAGAATGTTCTCTAAATTGTATAATTTATTAAAATGTGGATAACTTTTGAGAAATTTTAGTTAGAAATCTTTCATATTTCAATGTTTGTAGTTGAATAGCAAAGATGTTCAAATTTGGTACTTTTTAAATTTGATCATTTTTTAATTTGAGGCTCATGTAGTGGGTATTCCAACCTACAAAACTCACCTCAAAAAATTGGTTTCGAATGCTGGTACACCAAAAGGATATCAGGGGGCAATTTTTCCCCCACAGGAAGCACATATCCATATTTGAGGGGGAAAGTCCCTCCGGAAAGTCAACACTCGCGATAAATATTAAAAAATTAGAAAATAAAAACTGTTTTCAAAGATCGAAAAAAAGTATCCAGATAACAATCGTGCGAGGCACGTTACCCGCATGGCATGCGAGGCACGCCGTGCCTGCAGGATGCGAGGCATATGCGCTGCACTGTGCAAAGGGCATGCACGTGCGAGGCATATGAGTCGCACTTCGTGATACGTATGATTTGCGGCGCACGTGCATCGCACTTCGTAAGATGCATTGTTTATAGCATGAATAAATAAGTAAGCAGCGTAGTTTTTAATATTTATAATCATTAATACTATAATTTTAACTAGAATTATTGTTAAAATGGTCCATTCATAAAAATTGAAACATTTCCAATTTGATCGAAAGCATAAATTAGGAAATTTGTATTATTAACATTATTGAATGCATTTGTAAAATTGTTTGATGTGCAATGTATTTTATTTATTTTGAAACTATAATGCGCACGTGTATCACACGCTATTTTTTGCAACGCCCGTCCAAAAAAGTTGTTTTAGGAGGAGGTAATGAAAAACACCAATTTTATATTGCATAGAGTGAAGTAAAGAAATTGTGTTGAAAAAAAATGTTGAAATCAAAAATGTTTGAAAAAAACATTTTGAAGAAAAAATGTTTGAAATCGAAATTTGTTGAAGAAAAGATTTTTGTGAAAAAAAATTTTTGAGCAAAAAAATTTTGAAAAAAATGTTTGAAAAAAAATGTTGGCGCCTATGCTCTTTTGCCGTGGGCAATCATTAAGAGATTTGTTCGAGTTGAATCTAAATTTATTTCAAGAAGATACCAACGCCAGTGTTCAAAGTTACCTATGCCAGTGTCTAAAGTACCTTATTTCGAAAGTGCCCATGCGCAGCTTTTTCACCAGTGCCTAAAGTAAGCCATCTTCAAACTGCGCATTCGTGAAAATTGTTCGCACACAGTCTGCTCAAATAAGTTCCTTTAGGCACAATTTAGAAGTATGAAAACGTCAAGTCAATTTTTCAGGTGGGTATTGCAAAAAATAAGTTAAAAAATTATTACACCAAGTAACATTCTAGCATCGCAGTGTAATAATTTTTATAATAATAATATTATGGAATTTATTATTTTTCAACTTTAAATATTTTAAAATATTTTTTATTTGCGGAACTTCAATTTGTAGTTTGAATTTCATGTTTTGTATTGTGTAAAGTTTAAAATAAACTTGGTAAGGAATTTAAAAAATGCGTTTTTAATTTTCAATGGACTTAAATGTATCTTTACTATTTCCAAGAGGAATGACGAAAGCTGTATTTAAAACCCGCGCGCTGTCGCTGAAAAATACATATGGCTTAGAAGCCTTCGTCGATCCAAAGGAAATGCCCGACGCGCCACGAGTGTCTCCGCGACTTCTATGGCGTCTTCTCGTCCCGCGGTCTTGTCTGAGCGTTTTGCTTCGTTTCAAATCATTTCTCGAGTTTTCTCAACGGTTTTCATTTTCTCTGTGTTTTCATCGTTTCACGCGTAGTACGCTGTCGAGGCACGCGGTAACCTGCAAAATCCGCGGTCTTGCTTGTCTTGCTTCCCGCATGCAACAATTCCGTTGGCGGTTTTATGTGGTGACTTTAGTGGATTTCGTGAATTTGAATGCACGTGCATAGTGTTTATTTTGTTTATTTGCTATAGCCCAATCATTTAATTAGGGACGCCGACACTTTAAAGTGTCCAGATCAGAAGAATGTGAATGATAACCTTTCAGTCCCAAATATATAAGTTGGAAACATTAATTTCCAGGACATGTTGTATCCAAACAATCACATTGCTCGAATTTAAATAAAAGCTTTGTATAAAATTAATTTGTTTTCAATTTTACAAGTAAAAATATCATTTAAATATAAGAATTATCCTTTACAATGTAATCGCATTTTGCCCTCAATTGAGGACGCACCTGCGTGATCAGGTGCGCGCACGTCATTTGGGTTTATCCGCACGCGTGCCCCCACCATGCGCACATTTTGTTTTCTGGATAAACAGAAAAAGTCATGGACATAGGAAGGTAGGGGACAAGGCACGTCCTCCCAAACTTGGGCAAGGGGATTGAGTATAAGTTACAAGGGGGAGTCTACCATCTTACCATGTAACTTTTGGCGGGAATTTCAAAACAGAAACATGACGAAGCAGTTTTTCATTTGAAAAAACTAATTCTCAAATAAAAAAAAAACAATTTTCTACCAAATGATTGAATTTTTGAGAGAAAAATGAACTTTGTACAATATATTTGAATTTTTAATTCAAAAATATAAGGTTATAAATATATTTTCAACCAAATAGTTAAATTTTTAACCAACTTTCCGCCAAAAAATATAAGTTTTGAACGAAATTTGAAGTTGCAACAAAATAGTTGAATTTTCGACTGAACAATATCAATTTTAAAATACAAATGGAATAGTTCAATCGCGAGTTGAAAAAAATTAATTTTCAACGAAAAAAAAAGTTTCAACAATAGTTACATTTTCAAGTGAAGATTTGAAAAAAATAGAAAAAAATAGTATATTCTGTAACGGTTCCAATTTTATATTGGATAATGACTTCAGTCTCCAGTTTTCACATTTTCAACTTGCTTTAAAATGTTTCATCTTTAAATTTTTTCAAGAGTAATTATTTGTAATTGTCTGCCCTTGAAACGTGTACCTCATTCATTCATAAATAATTTATTTGAATGAAATATGAAAAATAATAGAAAGTGTTTACAAAAATAAAAAATAAAGTAGGTATAGGTACAACAAAATCTTTTCACAATCTATATCTTCCAAAGTTCTATTGAACTCTTTAAGCCCCCATTAAAAATTGCGTAAATCCCTTAAAATGTTTGAAATCGCTGAAAATTTCTTGGAAATGTTTTAATTTGTTGAAAATGCCTTGGAATATTTTAAAATACCGTGAGATATTTAAAATCTTTAGAAATTCCTTAAAACTTTTCAAACCTCTTTTTAATTCCTTGAAAGTTTCAAAAATATCCTTTAATCTCTAAAATCCTTTGGAATTACTTCAAATTATTGAAAGCTATTACAAATTCCTTGGAATCTTTCAAAATACCCTGAAATATTTTGAATTGTTTATAATCTTTTAAATTCCCTTGCAACATTTAAAGCTCTTAAAACTTCTTTTGCATTTTTAAAAATACTCTAAAATTTATAAAGTAATAAATAAATATATATAAATTAATTATATATATATATATATAGAGAAAATAATATAAAGTGCTTATAAAAATAAAAAATTAGGTACGAAAATTAGTAAGTAATAATTAATATACAACTATTGAAGGATGAAGAAAAATAACTTTTTTCCAGAATATAATTCTTTTAATATACATTATATACACATCTTACGTGTCATACATCAAATTTACAAGTCTGATCGCAGTGAATTTAGTCATTACTGCCCTTTAAACAGAATAATCTTCCCGTAGAGTTGTCTGACACTTTGGGATTTGTCTACAATCCGAGAGCAGTTATAATTTACACGCACCTTCAAATACTTAGCAACAACTGCTCTCGCGAGATGCAAGGCATGATTCTCAATTGGAGCCTGATCATTGGAATGGTCCTTTATTTGTCTTTCAGGACTTCATTTATTAGGAAAGCTTCGGAAAATCTTTCTGAGAGATAGTTCCCTCCCTCGTCTCCACCACTTTCCTTTACTTTTCAGCTTGACTTTTGAACATTTCCTTTTAAGGTCTCGACACAATCTGCGCAGGTTAATTTATTACTTATAGACCTGACTACAAAACCAGCAATGTTATAATCTCAAAAAAAGCAAGTAGGAACTTCTCAGTTCATGACCTATCAAGCTTCACTAAGTTTGATAGGTTATGTATAACTTAACGCCTTTATACGATAATGTCGCAAGGTTTCATTAGGTTTATTAAGTTGCTTTTACCCGTTTCTCCATATTTAACATATATTTAGGTTTATTTAATTAAAAAAATTAATTATTTTTTACTTACATGTGAAACGTAACCTTCCAAGCTTTCTTCTTACTCCTCCTTCCTGTATAATTATTGCAAACAGGAACTACACAATTCACCATTTTTCCTCTTGTCGACTTCTTACAGTTCAACAAGAGAAAATAAATGCAAACTTGTAAAAAAAAAAAGCAATGTATACAATAACTTTCGTACTTCGCACGATTGCAGATACACAGTATATATATATATATATATATATATATATATATATATTTGTTACGTGCTAAGATGGCGGCCTTCCCCTCTGAACTACTCAACCCCGCAACGACATGCCTAGTCCCCTACCTTCCTATGTCCATGGAAAAAGTACAATCAGCGCCGCATGGTGACCCGATCGATCACTAAATCGATTTAAAAGGACTTCTGGCGCCATATTCAAAATATAAAAAGCATTGAAACATATGTAGGAGTAATAATTCTTAATAAGTTATAATATATTATTTGAAAAACATAACAAATAAATATTATCTTACAAAAATATAAGAGAAAAAGAAGGAAAAATATATTCAACGCAAAATACTGACTGATAAAATAGATAAATAAAACTTGCAACATTTTCTTCTAATTCTGAGTTGATATTATATCATTCCCTTCACACCACTCACACATAATAAATAATTTACATATAGCTAAAAAAGATTTGGTAAAGATTTTCAAAATTTGTAATTAGCAAAAATAAGCATTTTCCACAAAATGCAATGTTATTGTGTTTATGATTTTTTTCAGAGGAATCTTAGGCTATATAATGTACACCTAACACCGCATAAAACCCACCCACGCAATAGAACTCAACTCTAGAAAGCTGGTAAGACCCGGTGAATAGTTTCCGATCTTAGTCCATGGGAATATAATCTTTTTTCTAAAAAATCAAAGCTATAGCGACTTTGATTTTTTTAAAAGGTCCTTCGGTTCTGGATTATTATTATAACATCCCCAAAAGTCCATCCACATACAAGAAATAAATTACATATGGCTGTTAAGATTTGGTAAAGATTTTCCAAACTTGTAATTAGCAAAAAAAAGTCTCCATCAAACCTACCCACGTATTGGAAATCAATTCTAGTAAGCTGGGAAGACTTGGGAAATATATTGCTCTATTATTCTTTGAGGAAAAAATGACATTTTTAGAAAAAGTCGAAGTCGTTGACTCTATGATTTTTTGATGTGATTCTCAGTCAATAGATTGTTATCAGAACACCCATATAAACCGACTCTCGCATTAGAAATCATTTCTAAAAAATTTTCGAGAGAAGTTTTTTATTATTTATTCCAAAGACATTCTGACTCTTATGGCTTCATTCCAAACCTGAATTCGATTTGGAATCTACGGGCTCAAGTCGATCAGACTCCATTGTGGCCGCTGGTCATCATGAAAACGATTTCAAAACTTGTCAATAGTATGCGCTGGTCATTACGAAAATGATTTCAAATTTGTCTTTTTTCACATTACTATGGAGAGTCAATTTTCAAGACAAATTTTTTATTATTTATTCCAAAGAGATTCTGAGCCTTATGGCTTCATTTAAAACCTAAATTCGAGTTGGAATCTACAGGCTCAAGTCGATCAGACTCAATAGTATGTGCTGGTCATTACGAAAACGATTTCAAATTTGTCTTTTTTCACATTACTATTGAGAGTCAATTTTCAAGACAAGTTTTTTATTATTTATTCCAAAGAGATTCTGACTCCTATGGCTTCATTCCAAACCTAAATTCGAGTTGGAATCTACAGGCTCAAGTCGATCAGACTCAATAGTATGCGCTGGTCATTACGAAAACGATTTCAAATTTGTCTTTTTTCACATTACTATGGGGAGTCAATTTTCAAGACAAATTTTTTATTATTTATTCCAAAGAGATTCTGACTTTTATGGCTTCATTTCAAACCTAAATTCGAGTTGGAATCTACAGGCTCAAGTCGATCAGACTCAATAGTATGCGCTGGTCATTATGAAAACCGACTCTCAATAGTAATGTGAAAAAAGAAAAGTTTTGAAATCGTTTTCATGATGACCAGCGGCCACAATGGAGTCTGATCGACTTGAGCCCGTAGATTCCAAATCGAATTCAGGTTTGGAATGAAGCCATAAGAGTCAGAATGTCTTTGGAATAAATAATAAAAAACTTGTCTCGAAAACTTTTTAGAATTGATTTCTAATGCGAGAGTGGGTTTGTATGGGTGTTCTGATAACAATCTATTGACTGAGAATCACATCAAAAAATCATAGAGTCAACGACTTCGACTTTTTCTAAAAATGTCATTTTTTCGTCAAAGAATAATACAGCAATATATTTCCCAAGTCTTCCCAGCTTACTACAATTGCTTCCTAATACGTGGGTGGGTTTGATGGAGACTTTTTTTTGCTAATTACAAGTTTGGAAAATCTTTAGCAAATCTTAACAGCCATATGTAATTTATTTCTTGTGGGTGGATGGACTTTTGGGGATGTTATAATAATAATCCAGAACCGAAGGACCTTTTAAAAAAATCAAAGTCGCTATAACTTTGATTTTTCAGAGAAATTATTATATTCCCATGGACCAAGATCGGAAACTATTCACCGGGTCTTACCAGCTTTCTAGAGTTGAGTTGTATTGCGTGAGTGGGTTTTATGGGGTGTTAGGTGTACATTAGGGTGGGCCGAATTTTTTTTTTTTTTTTTTTGAAAGGCCTCAGGTCCAAAAAGTTTCTACTGGATCCCAGTAACTCACAGGCCAAATAACAGATTTGAAAAAAAATATTTAACGGGAGCGCATCGACGATAAAGCCTAAAATGTGAAAAATGTTAATTTTCACTTTTTCTATTAAAATCTTTTTTATATTTGACAGGTCTAATCATTTAAATCAGTAAAATATTCTCTACTAAAGCCATTTTTTACACATACAGTACAGCATTAACAAGAGAAGGGCGATATTTATCCCGAAAATGAGAGCGGGAGATGGTGCAAAATGCATTTGCACGTACTGCATTTTGTCACTTCAAGTTCATGTTTTTCTTGAAAAATTTTATTAATAGCTTTTTTCACATATTCCTAGATTAAAATATTATTTTCGTCCTATATAATCCTGTATCAAAGTCGTAACTTGTCTGATGATCGGATGCGTAACGAATTTCCTGAAGCTAAGCTCGGTTGAGGCCATTTTCAATAAGCGATAACAAAATAGATTGGAAAACTTTAAATTATGAATTCGGATATATTAACATAAAATTACCAACTACGAAGTCAAATATAACGGTCACAACATTAAAAATTCTTACCCATTCAACCGGAAATAATTCTAGGCAAAAGAAATACATTGTTTTTAGGGAAAACATGAGCTTAAAGTGACAAAATGCACTTTGCACTATCTCCCGCTCTCATTTTCGGGATAAATATTGCACTTTTCTTGTTAATGCTGTATAGTATGTGTAAAAAATGACTTTAGTAGGAAGTATTTTACTAATTTCAATGATTAGAGCTATCAAATATTAAAAATATTTTAATAAAAAAAGTGAAAATTAACATTTTGTCACATTTTAGGCGTCATCGTCGATGCGCTCCCGTTAAATATATTTTTTTTAATCTGTAATTTGGCCTGCGAGTTACTGGGATCCAGTAGAAACTTTTTGGACCTGAGGCCTTTCGAAAAAAAAAAAAAAAAAAATTCGGTTCACCATAGTGTATATTATATAGCCTAAGATTCCTCTGAAAAAATCATAAACACAATAACATTGCATTTTGTGGAAAATGCTTATTTTTGCTGCTTACAAATTTGGAAAATCTTTACCAAATCTTTTTTAGCTATATGTAAATTATTTCTTCTGTGTTTACACGCACCTTCAAATACTTAGCAACAACTGCTCTCGCGAGATGCAAGGCATGATTCTCAATTGGAGCCTGATCATTGGAATGGTCCTTTATTTGTCTTTCAGGACTTCATTTATTAGGAAAGCTTCGGAAAATCTTTCTGAGAGATAGTTCCCTCCCTCGTCTCCACCACTTTCCTTTACTTTTCAGCTTGACTTTTGAACATTTCCTTTTAAGGTCTCGACACAATCTGCGCAGGTTCAATCTACAAGCGATACCACGCTGAAAACACCAGTTCCCGTTAGATCACTGAAGTTAAGCAGTGTTGGGCGCGGTTAGTACTTGGATGGGTGACCGTTCGGGGAATACTCCGTGTTGTTGACCCGTCGTGGGTGTGGTGGACTCACACTGGTAGTATTTATCCACCTAGAAACACTACCCGAATCGGGTAGTGAGGCAATGATCTTTCGAGTTCGAAATGCTAATCAATTTTTTTTTTTTTTTTTGTGTGGGTGGTGTGAAGAGAATGTTATAAGATCAACTCAGAATTAGAAGAAAATGTTGCAAGTTTTATTTATCTATTTTATCAGTCAGTATTTTGCGTTGAATATATTTTTCCTTCTTTTTCTCTTATATTTTTGTAAGATAATATTTATTTGTTATGTTTTTCAAATAATATATTATAACTTATTAAGAATTATTACTCCTACATATGTGTCAATGCTTTTTCTATTTTGAATATGGCGCCAGAAGTCCTTTCAAATCGATTTAGTGATCGATCGGGTCACCACGCGGCAGTGATTGTACTGTTTCTGTTTACTTTTTTTCGATCTTTGAAAAACGTTTTTATTTTTTAATTTTTTAATATTTATCGCGAGTGTTGACGTTCCGGAGGGACTTTCCCCCTCAAATATGGATATGTGCTTCCTGTGGGGAAAAAATTGCCCCCTGACATATCCTTTTGGTGCGCCAGCATTTCAAACCAATTTTTTGAGGTCAGTTTTGTAGGTTGGAATACCCACTACATGAGCCTTAAAGAAAACTCATTGAAATTTACAAGCTTATGAAATTCGAAGTTTAACAAATTATTTTGTGAATGTCTTTACATTTTCATACTTCAACATTCAACGTTACAAACATTTTTTGTAGGTACAAATGCTTTCAAATTCAAAGTTTTCAATCTAAGAGTTTCTACATCTTTTTAGTTAATTGAAGAGCTTTACATTTTTTAAGGAGTATTTGGAATATTAAAACTTTAGTATTATTTGATGGATTTTACATTTTGATTTTCAATTTAAACAATTTTAGGTTACATATTTTTCAAATTTTGAGGTGGGTAAATCAAAGGCATTCAAAGATTGTAGTTTTCAGCCTTTCTATGCTCGAAGAAGTCATCTATAAAAACTATTCGAAACTGATAATGGAGATTATACATTTACGTTCATTGAAAATGTGGAATTTAAAGTTTGGAAACTTGAATGCTTAAGCCCTGGCGGACCGAACGAACGGAGCGGATACGCTACAGCGTATCCTT
>CAKNXH010058680.1:116874-137155 GCA_932178445.1 Andricus quercusramuli | reverse complement strand
AAACATAAATTAGAAATTAATTTATTCTTATTTCTTTTTAATTATTTTAACTCATCTTAAAACTTGTATAACCAACCCAAAGTTCAGTTTGGCTGGCTGCCTGATTTTATGTACAGTCAAACCTCGTTTATCGGGACACTCATTTATCGTGAACTTCACTTATCGGGATCTTGCAACCTCGTTTATCGGGACATCTTGTTCCCCTTCCAACCACCGCTCCTTATACATTAGCACTTGAAGTGGGGTAAGGTGAGAGCATGGTGGGAGTAGCGGGAATTTAAAATTCTTTTTGATCATTTGCGATCAAACCTGACATAACCCGTAAATAACAACACAGCAAGGTGTCATGGCAACCCGTCTCGAGGCTGGGGGTAGTAGTGGGAGACCCCTCCGAATCCCGATAAACGAGGTGTTTACATTGTGAGGGCGTCCCGATAAACGAGGTTTGACTGTACGTCCATATTAAAAAAGCCAGTAAAAAAAAAGTAAGCCCAGTGGATAAATAAAGCTCGGTTGTCTGTTAGATTTCGGATTTCACTACTATTTAACGGAAATATATGGAAAATTCTGGATTTTTTAAACATTCATTTATATTATTTAAAATTTACAGAAGTTCGTGGATTTCTCAAAACAAAGTTCGTGAAGCAACAAGTCGGATTCGCACAGCATGTTGGCACATACGGTTATAGTGCTATTACTAATGGCACCCACAAACTGGAAGTAAGAATCGCATCTTTTCAGGATAATTTAAAAATTGATAAGGGGAATGCAGTCATGATCAAAGGTCGAGTTGACAATCAAGGTATGTGCAATTCTATTCATATTTCGACTGCTCATAATGAGAAAGACGTGATTCATTATAACTTTCAATAAAAACGTACTTTGTATCCTCTATAGTAAGTATATACAAATTTCTATTACCTTACTATAGAGGGCACGAAATACGTTTTCATTCAAAGCCATGGCATTTCGCGTCTTTCTCATAAGAAGAATTTCATTTTAGGGATACCAGTTGATTCAATTTTTTATCTAATCCTCTCGTTTAACACTTTTCCCCCTTTCAACCCCTTAGGTTTAAAAAATCACCTATTACACATAAAAACATAGAATTTTTACAGAATTTTCAAAGTTTTTAAAAAGTTCAGATGAAATTTTTAACAATCATAAAGAGAAATTAAAAAAATCAAAAAACGATTTTTTTCGTAATTTTAAATAGACCTAAATGATATAAAGGACAAGAGATAAGAAGGTATTATAGGAAAATGAGAAAATAAATTATTCTAATTTACATTTATGTGAATAACTACATTTCATTATAGGTGTCCCAGACTCAAGTGTCCAGACTTATACAGCTGTATAAAAATAAAAGAAATCAATCGAAAATTCCATTTCCAAAAATCAGTTGATGTTTTAGTTTTTGAGTTATAAAATATTTAAGCTGTTCCAATCAGGGCGCCATATAAACAGTCGTGTGTGCGTGAACGGGATTCCAACGTAGTGTTCTCCCGTCATTAACCCCACCTCTGCGCTTGCTTTGATAACACTGCGTTAGAATCCCGCTCACGCACACACAACTGTTTATACGGCGCTCCTGATTGGTCCAGCTTAAATATTTTATGACGAAAAAACTAAAACTTCAACCGATTTTATGAGAAGAAATATTCTATTTATTTATTTTTATACAGCTGTATAAGCCCGGACGCTTTAGTCTGGGACACCCTGCATTTGAAATGCTTTAATTCATAATATTTAAAGTGTTGCAATTTTAAAAAACTATAAAAAATTGTTGATTAAACAAGATGAATTTAGAACAAAAAAAGAATAACGAGAATAATAGGAATGATAAGAATGAGAAAATAATAATAATAATAATAATAACGTAGATGACAAATGTAATAGGTGATATTTTAAGCAAAATAACAGGCTCATTTTAAATATCAAATTAAAAAAAATCATTCCAAACAAAACAGTTAAATCCTTAAACAAAACAGAAAGCTGTACAACAAAACAGTGCATTTTCAAGCAATAAACAAAAATGTGATAAAAACAAGTGAAATTTTTTACAAGAAAATATTAATTTTATACAAACACTTTACTTTTTAACAAAACAGTACTATTTCATACAAAAATAACTGATTTTTAAGAAAGTAGTAGAGCTAATACAAAAGTAGTTAAGTTTCTACATACATAGATAGACAAATGTAAAAAATCATGACTTTCATTAAAAAAATAAAAAAATTTGTTTTAAAGGGGCCAGAATTTTTCTGCAAGTTGATGAAGAGGAAGACATAGAGGTGCTAGAAGAAGCTGGTCTCACATACAAAGAAATAATCCGCGATTTGAAGCGCCCTTATCCAGCGGATAGAAGCTAAAAGGTACATGAGGTTCTTTTCATAGGGACAACCTTGGGATAACCCGTCATAATATCCTGAAAGGCGGAAATTTGGATATATCAAGGATGTCTATGGGACGTTTATGGGATATTTAAATGTCCCACGTGGGATATTAGCATTTTTATATACCCAACGTGGGAAATTTGATTATCACAGAAGCGTCCCATTAAAAATCAAAGATATCCTGGGAAGATACAAGGGATATACAAATTTACGCCTTCCAGGATATTACGACGGATTATTCATTGGATATCCCAGGGTTAACCCGGGACATAAGTGGGACATCCAGTGATATCCTATTGCTATGAAAGAAACAATAACTAATGAAAGTCACATTGGTAATAACAATAATAAAAGATATAATCTTTAGCTTGCAAAAATATGTTAAATAACTAATTGGTTTTTCATTCAAAATTGAAAATTTATCACATTAACCCACATATCACACTTATTCCTATCGACGCTCCAAACAGTAAGACCTTTATCATCAGTATTTCTAGAGTACAAAATTTTGTTGTATGTTTACAAATATTTAATATTACTACAGGTTGTTCATCGAACGAACAATCAATATAGTTCATTTATATATTATGAAAATTAGTTGAAGACAAATGAACATATATAATTTTTAATGAAATTAACACAAAATGACTTTGATGATCTACAAATCAGTACACGCGGTGCTACTAATTAAACACTAAATAGAATAAGTTTTGTTCAGCAATTGCAGGATTAAAAAAAATTGTACATAATGGTTCTAAAAATGTTAATAAAATAGTATTAAATGTTTCAGTAATTTTAAGATGATAGTACATATCACTTGGAAATTGATATATGTTCTTCTGCCTTCAACAAATTTGCGAAAAATACAAAATCGCCTTCAAAAATACAATTTATATTCAACATGGGTACGAATGTTATATATGTGTAAAGTCAAGTTTCAAGTATTTGATATTTAAGCCTATTACAATTTTTTTAAATACACCATTCACTATTAGAAGCAATTTTTTAAAGACAAACATAAACTTACATAATAATAAAATTAGTAACAAATATATTAAAAATGTAACATATAATTTATAAGTACAATAATTTAAATAAAATCGTCACACATATAATTATACAAAATCTTTCAAGTAATAAAATCACCTTTGGTTTATTCAAATTGAATAAAAATGGTAAGTATTACTTCAACATAATAGATAAACACAAATATGGCAATAATTACACTTCAATAAACATTTGGGACCTATAATATTTTTAGACAACTTACGCTTCAATTTATTGCAATATTTATGAATATTTGGTCATTAATTTTAAAAATAAAGTTAAAGATTGAGTAATTTGGAAGTTGACTACATACATTCAACATTAAAGAATACTATTCAGAGTGATAAGCAATTTACATGTTGTAATTTTATAAACGGACGTATAACAGATAAATACTGTATGAAAAATATGGTTTCGGAAACTAAAACGAAATTTACATGAAGATGCTGCGACAAAGATATTTGTTAGATATACATGTTTTATATATGATTAAATCATACAATTTACGTTTAGTGTACTTAAGCATATTATTATGTAACAATATTAGGTTTCCTTAATTTCAAGCACCCTATAATAGCGGATAGAGGCTAAGGATGCGTAAGATTCTTTTCATAGAATCAATGGGGCTTAGTGTGATATTAAATTGCAAAGTTATATTATCATTAATAAATGTAGGAAAAATTATAATCAAAACACAAGATGACACAATTACGCATTGGAGTTTTCTAAAAACATTCAAGTTTTTTTAAAATAATTGATTGAAACCTCACAGTAATAGGATATACCGTGATATACCACTTCATGAAATTTGGGTCCTGGTTTATGCATGAAATATCCTAGGGATAACCCGCCGTAATATCATGCAAGGCGGAAATTTGGATATACCGGGGATATGCAAGATGTCTATGAGACGTTTATGGGATATCCAAATATCCCACGCGTCGAGTTATTGCAATTTTTTATATATCCCGAGTGGAACATTTGAATATCCCAGAAGCGTCCCATTAAAAATCAAAGATAACAAATATACAAATTTACGCCTTGCAGGATATTACGACGATTTATCCCTAGGATTTCCCAGGGTTAACCCGGGACATAAGTGGGATATCATGGGATATTATATTGCTGTGAGGGAAATAATAACTAAAGAAAGTCACATTCTTCATAACAATAATAAAATATATGATCTTTATCTTGCAATAAAAAATGTTGAATAATTAACTGGTTTTTCATTCAAAATTTTTAATTTGTCAGACTAATCCCCTTATCACACTTATCCCTATCGAAACTCAAAACAGGAAGACTTTTATCATCAGTATTTCTAAAGTAGAAAAATTTGTTTTATGTTTACAAATGTTTTATATTATTATAGGTTATTTTACACATTCGGTGCATTGTTGGACGAACGAACAATTAATATAGTTCACATACATATTTTGCGAATTGGTTGAGGATTAATGAACAAATATAATTGTTAATAACATTAAAACAAAATGACTTAAATAATCTATAACTCAAGAAAACGCAGTGTTACTAATTGAACACTAAATAAAATTAATTTTGTTCACAAGTTACAAGATTTTTTATAAATAAAATTGTACATGATGATTCCAAAATAATATTAAATGTTTGAGTACTTTTAAGATAATAGTACGTATCAGTTAAAATTTTATATATGTTTTTCTGCTTTCAACAAATTTACATAAGATATAAAATCGCCTTTAAACATACAATTCATATTCAAAATAGATGAAAATGTTTTATGTGTACTGTCAAGTTAAAAATAATTAATATTTGAATCCATCAGGCATTATTTTAAAATGCATCTTCGTCATCGGGAACAATTTTTTAAAGATAAACATAAACGTACATAATACTGAAATTAGTAACGTTCTAATTCATTATTTCATGATAGTTATTTGCATATTATTGTCTTCAATTCGGCTTAAAGCAAAACTCGTAATTTTAATTCAAATTCAATTTGAGAAAGATATGATTATGCTCCTTGAAAGGTTCTTTACAAATATTTACAAAAATATGACGTCAAATTTCTAATTACAATAATTTAAATAAAATCGTCATACATATAATTGTACAGAACCTTTGAGGGAATAAAATCACCTTTAGTATATTCGAAATGAATAAAAATGATAAATTTTGATTGAAAATAATTAGATAAACAAAATATGAAAATAACTACAATACAATAAACATTTGGAACACATAATCTTTTTGGATTACTTACGGTCCATTTCTTAAATCATTCGAAAGTTTCAGTATATTTAAAATGGATTGTACACATAGAACACTTCCTTCAGGGAAACGAAAATTTAAAACTTTGAAATTTTTAATGATTTTAAATAACAGATAAATACTGCATGGTGAATATGATTTCGCAAAGTAAAATAAGATTGACATACAGATGGTGCGATAACAATAGTTATTTATGTTTACATGTTACATATGATTTACTCAAAAAACTTATTTTTATACTACTTTAACACTTAGATAAGAATATATTGTTATTATATACGCTACAATTTGAGATAATGAGAATGTATCAATGTTGTTACATATCTATCGCAGATTAATAAAAAAAAGTATTTTGAAAATTACAAAAAAACTTAATTTTTTTTCATTCATATTTATTCTTTCACATAAGATATACAATTTCAATAAATCGATTACTTAAAATTTAAATAAGAAAAATGGCTTCTGGCGCGCGAAGCGCGCCCATTCTTGCTCTAGTTGGTGCAAATACCTCAAAGTTTCGCATTTCAGTCTGCCATATTGGATCCGCCATTTTGAAGTATGAAATTTTGACATCAAATTCAGTTTCAGCGACCCCAAAAACCCTTATACACCAGGTTTTATGCAAATATGACAAAATCTTGAATTTTTGCCAAAATGAGTGGCCTCCTGGCCCACTGTGAATTGGATAAAAGCGCTGCACACAGTCGACTCAAAAGTCATGAATATAGTTGTATCTCTCAATGCATACGTAGTAGTCAATGTAGTTATCAACTGTTTACGGCGTTCCAGTCCACTAGCAGATAAAAATAACCTTTGGGATTTTCTGCTGTATGTTGTCTTTTTCTTACTGCGTCATTTTTTGCGAACCGATTCGCCGTTTGATATCGTGCATTTCATTTTTCAGACAAAACCCAATGTTTGCTATAGCACCATATCAAGCAAAAATCACATATTTGCGTTGATTATTTTTAGAGCTTTGTGCACCGTACCAATCTATATGTTATCTGATACATCATTGAGTATAAATAAGAGATACAGTATCATTATGATCACATGTTAAATAAAATTCTTCCTTTTATATATTTCGTTTTATTCTTCATGTACAGTTTTTAGGATTCTTTAGCGCCAAAATTACGAGATTCATTGTACAGTCTAAAAAGTTGTGAAATTGTGTAATACTGCATAAAGGGACTATGTTTTACTCATCAGGAAAGAGAATTTTATCCATTACGTATGAAGGGCCTTTTAGAAGATATTTTACTGTGCAGAAGATAATTGATAGAGACCAGAAATATGGAGGTCAACATTTCAAACCTTTGCCAGTCGTTTTAAAGAAAGGAGAAGGATGTTTTCTATGGGATGTTCAAGGAAAAAGATACATCGATTTTATTTCGGGATTTGCTACAGTGAATCAAGGACATTGCCATCCGCGATTAGTGAATGTCATGCGTGAACAAACAGGAAAACTCACTCATACATCAAGAGCATTCTTTACAGAGCCCCACGGAGAGTTGGCTGAATATTTGACAAAACTTCTTGGTTGGGACAGATTCTTGACAATGAATACAGGTGAATAACGTCATTATTAAGAGGAATACCTGCTAAGAAAGTTACATTCAACACAAAAAAATTATGAATAATAAGAATTTCCGAACTTTACATTCTCGTCATTTATGATTTAGAAAGTATTAGAATCATCCGAAATTTCACACCTCAGGTTTTCAACGGATCTCCACGTTTTGAGACCCATTGAAGCCGAAAATCAACTTTTGGCAATGACGTCTGCATGTCTGCTAGTATATCTGTCCGTCCGTCCGTGAACACGACAAATTAAAAAAAAACGAACGGATCAAGTTGAGCTTTGGCATACTTTTGTTGGGCCCTAGAAAAAAGAACAAGTTCATTAACCAGCATTCCTTGACTGACGGTTATGATTTTATCCATCTAAAATGGTATACGTGAAGAAAGTTTGAGAGAATAATTTTTTCTTTCAACTATTTTTACATAGGACTCGTCTTTTTGGCTTTATGCATTCAAAATATACTATAACAAAATCAACATTTCAAATTTTGAGTCAAACGAAGGAAAATATAAGAAAAAGTTTCAAGTCGAAATTTTAGCTTTTGAAATGTCTCACAAAATTTCTTGCGACTATTTTTTGATAGGACTTGTCATTTTGGTTTTATTTATGAAAAAGACTATGTCGAAAATCGAACATTCATATTTCGAACAAAACAACGCAAAATACGGGGAAAGGTCTTCAAGAGGAATTATAGCTTTCAATGAGTCCTACAAAAATGTTTCAACTTTTTTTTTGATATGGGGGAAAATTGCTTTCGAGGCTTTGAATTTGCGAACATTTTTCATCGTGATAAATATTTTAAGTCAAGATTTTTCCTAAATTTGCAAAAAGTTACGAAAGAAGATAGTTAAAAACTATAAACATGGAATAAGGTGGACAAGGACCTTAGAATACAACTTTACATCCTAAAAGATTTCAATGAAGAAATGTTTTTCGTTACACCGTACAAAGACTTTTATTGCGAGCTTTAGGTTAGAGCTTTTTAGGGCAAGCTTAATAATTTTACATTATTATTAATAATAGTGTCAGGTACTCTTGCACTGGTCGAAATAATGGCACCTATTTATCTGTAAATAATACATAAGTGCCGAAGTATGTTTTTGCGCTAAATGTGAATCTGTCTTCCGTTTCAGTAGCTCGAACGACTACATAGATAATTACAAATACGGCTGCGAAGCACTATGTACGCATTCACTATGATGGGTGTATCTATTTGTGCTCACTTTATAAGCATTTTGCTTCCTCAGAAGTATCAAATAAATTTGCTTTCTCATAGAGGGAGTTTTTCCCTGAAATGAGAAAAAAATGTATACTTTCAATATTTTCAAGCTTCATATACTTCTTTACGAAAATTTTATTTTCAGAAAATCAGGGGGCCCATCAAAATGTCAATTGATGTGTTCTGTTACAATGAACAACTTTTTAACCTACGGGGGTTTTATATTTCAAATTAAGACGTCATTGAAATAATATAACTTCTCTTAAAACTTTCTGAGTAGCTATTGAATAATCAATAATTGGCTTCGAAAGTTCGGCAAAAGATCGATCCCCGCGTCTCAAAGATGCGAACAAATATATGACATACAGGGTGTCCACGCCAGGGCTTACCGAAAATTATGCAACTCGTTTTACACGCCAATGCCTGTATATTATAGTTGTATTCCCAATACTAAAAAAGTTTTCCTTATAACAACAAGATGAACAATATATTTGTTAAATTGATAAAACGGTATTGCTAGATCATAAGAGGTCATAGAAGGTCCGTCAATAGGTCATTCGACTAATTCGACGTGTGTCGAAGATGCAAACAAACTAGGGATGGCAAAAGTATCGATACTAACGATATATATCGATACACCACAAGTATCGATAAGTATCCATACATTTTTTGCTTAACGATGCATATCGATATTTTCATATCCCATTCTCCATTGGTGGTGTAAGTGTATATTTATAGTTTTAATATTCAAATAATTTACAATTATTAATGATTAATACATCTATTTATTTTTCCAAATTCCATTTTAAAAGTTGTGAAGTGAGGTTATGTTTGCTCGTCACATATCTTGGGTTTTAAAACATTTTTCACACTTCGTAATGCCTTTTTTAAAAAATTTTTATCATTTATTTTTCACTTTTGTACTGAATACATGAACTTTTTAAATAACTAAAGAAGAATTTTAATGATTCGTAATAAACATTCACCTTTTAAGAGTGTGTATTTTGGGTTAAGGGCATGTGACACAGCCAAATACCTACATGACCGACCTCACTTTCAATTTTCCGATTTTTTTTTGAATCAAAGAACTTTTTTTGTAAATAAAATATCGGGCTGAAACTTTGGAAAATGTATGAGAAGACAGTAAACTACGTTTACGTACCATATTCGAGGAAGAACTTCGCAAAAAATTATTTTCGAAGAAATTAAAACTGGGTGCATTTTTTGAACCTAAGAACCTTTTTTATAAGTAAAATATCGGCTTCAAACTATGAGAAATGCAAGAACCGACAGTAAAGTACGTTTATGTATATTATTTGAGTATAAAAGATGCAAAAAGAAAAATTCCAACTAAGTGTCAACTCCGGTTCCGCTTGCCAGTTCGGTCGGTATTTGCGATGGGCACGACAATGCGAAGTCTGGCGGCCACTAATCGAAGCTCTATCAGCTGGCTCGTCTACATCTGAAATATGGGGTCCACGCTATCAAAGATTGATGATGCTGTGTTCTTACAATAATATTTTTTGAAAGTTGTGTCCAACATAAAAGTTGAGTGAAATATGTTGTTTCAATGTTGAATTATGTCCCTGGCGGACCGAACGAACGGAGCGGATACGCTACAGCGTATCCTTATAGTATCCACATCGTATCCTCTCCGTATCATGTAAAAAAAACTCATTAAAAAAGAAAGATTAACATTTCACTTGTTGAAATTCGGATTCTACGTGAAATTTTGAGTTAAAAGGTCACAGAGTAATCGCAATATTTTTTCTTGCAACATTAAAAACTTTTAATAAATATAATACTTATCGATGACGTGCGCTGAAGGCGACTTCAAACGCATCGTCATTCAGTAGCAGTTCATAGGCTTTATCCGTCGACGATGCGTTTGAAGTCGCCTTCAGCCCACGTTATCGATAAGTATTATATTTTTTGAAAGTTTTTAATGTTGCAAGAAAAACTATTGCGATTACTCCCTGACCTTTTAACGCAAAATTTCACGTAGAATCCGAATTTTAACAAGTGAAATGTTCATCTTCCTTTTTTAAGGAGTTTTTCTTGCATGATACGGAGAGGATACGATGTGGATACTATAAGGATACGTTGTAGCGTATCCGCTCCGTTCGTTCGGTCCGCCAGGGGTAAGTATTGAAATTGCTATTGGCCTCGTTCAGTGGCCGCCAGACTTCGCATTTTCTGATTTTCATGCTCTTCGCGAATACCGACCGAACTGGCAAGCGTTGTTGACATTTAGTTGGAATTTTTCTTTTTGCATATTTTATACTCAAATGATGTACATAAACGTACTTCACTGTCGGCTCTTGCATTTCTCAAAGTTTGAAGCCGATATTCCACTTATAAAAAAAAGTTCTTAGGTTCAAAAAATGCACCCAGTTTTAATTTCTTCGAGAATAATTTTTTGCGAAATTCCTCATCGAATAAAGTATGTCAGAGACAGTACTGTAATACTCCTAATATGAACAAAGTTTTTCTCATATACACAGAATACACCAATTTTTTTGAACTTCATAAATCGGTACTGGTCGTTCATAAAAAGTTCACCGATAGGTCAATCGATGCGTCTCAAGGACGCGAACAAATAGACTAAATATAATATTGTCGTATTTCAAATATCAAAAAAGTTTTTCTCATATAAACAGAATAAATCATTTTTTGAAACTTCATAAATCGGTACTGGTATGTTAAAAAAGTGTCAACGATAGGTCGATCGATGCATTTCAGAGACGCGAACAAACGGAAGAAAAAACTATTGGTAAATGGTCGATCTAGCTCAAAATCCTATCAGACCTTCGATATCAACCCGAGCTACACTTCATCCAAATATCATGATCATAGGTCTTTTACTTTTCGAGATATGGTGAACAGAAAAAAGTTACACACACATATACACACACGGACATTTTTTTAAAACTTTATTTTCGAGCTCCTGAGGTCGAGTTATATCGAAAAAACATGTCAAAAAAGTATGTTTAAAAAATTTAGGTCATTACAAACCTCCCTCTATGAGGAAGCAAAATCGAAGAAGAAACACGAAAAATTAGAGATTCATGGATAGTGTTGTAACATCATTTAGCCTTTAGATCGTTTAACTTTAGCAATTCTTGATTTTTAATTTACTTTGATTAATTGAGTTTTATTTCACTGTATCGCTAAATCTTAGTTATAGGAATATATCTATAATAATTTGATATCTCGACGGATTCAATTTTATCTGTTCAGGAAATTGGTTCCGAATAAACACATGGGCTCCAATCTTGATAGAGTGTTCAACATGAAATGAAAGATTTATACTAGCGACTGTAATATTAAGATTCAACTCTGAGTAATGTCAATTCATAAAAATAGATGTGAGCCAACAAAAGCGAATGGAGATTTTCGAACTATTCTCACTTCGATTTATAATCGATTATTTTACTGGCTATTCCACATTCGCAATATTGATTTCCTCAAACTTTACCAATTTTGGTTTTCTTTTAATGGATGCATGTCCAGGATTGTTTTCATTTAGTATCAATTTATTTCGCCAGTTTTGAAATATGCATCGATTTGATTTGTAAATCAGATAATTTATTGGATGAGTTCCGAAACTTGAAAAGGGTTGAAAATCCAATGGAATTGCAATCCTTACAAATCACAATTGCACTTCATTTAATTTTCTTTTGTAAATTAGAAACTATAATGACTAACCAGTGAGTACTATACCAAAAATAAAAGGAATCGATTTTTGAGTTCCCATGTGGGCAATTCTCCAGAAATCGGGAACCGCGCAAAAAAAAATTTGTTATTGATATCGTAATTGAAATGGATTTGAATATGTTATAAGTGTCACCACCTATTAGAAAATCTAGGAAACACTAAAAATCTCAATGTTTTTAAAGGACAAAACATTATCATCATCATAAAGCATCAAAAAATTATTATCATTACCAAAAATTTCCAAGTATTAACTCG
Organism: Andricus quercusramuli; assembly: GCA_932178445.1. Taxonomy (NCBI): domain Eukaryota; kingdom Metazoa; phylum Arthropoda; class Insecta; order Hymenoptera; family Cynipidae; genus Andricus; species Andricus quercusramuli. The sequence continues at coordinate 124,686 of CAKNXH010058680.1, read as the reverse complement.
CTTAGAAATCAATGAACAAATGTTTGCTTATGATACAATATATTCATCTTCAAGATTGTTTTTATATAAGAAATTAGATAATTGAATTATAATTACGTCGTTCACAGCCCTACTTGAAACAAAGTCAGGAATCTTCAGAAAGAAAGTCAGGACTTCTGACCATTCCTGACCACTTTTGTTACGTTTCTCGACAGAAATCGTCAGGAAAAGTTAGAGTTCGTGAGAAATGTTCAGAAATAGTCGGAGCTTGGGTTCTAAGGATAATCCCGATAATCCTTTTATTAGGGGTGCAAGAATGGAATGTCATAAAACCTAATCCCTTTTATATTTCCCAGGTTATTTATATTATTTATTTATATTTATTTATGCATATTCTCTTTTTACTTATATTTAATTAATAATATTTATATATTGAATGACTCTGAAGGTGAATCTGAAAATTTTGTCCGTTTTGACGTATCTCTTTCTCTTTACAAGATACATTATATTTGATCTAATTTTAAATTTTGTAGGAAAATTTTTAGGTATATGAAAAGGTCGAAACCCGTAGTTTCTGAATTTCTAACTTTTGAATCTGTATATGCAACATTGAAAAAAATTTATTATCAATTTTTAATCCTTTTGGGTTGGCCTACCTGCGGTCCTAGCCGATGAGCTACCGATGTGAATTAGTATATCTTCAGAAATCGTCAGACTTGTCAGGAATGGTCAGGATGTTCAGGAATCGTCAGAACTTCTGACCATTTGTGACGATTCCTGACTTTTTTTTATTGGGGAGTATATTGCATTATTTGTTTAACTATTTCCATCTCATTACAACCTTGAAGCAGCTATTGCCACGTGTAACTTCATCAACGTTTCGTGTAACGTAACCAAGGCTACATATTTATTTATAAAAGTGTTCATGATTTTTTTTCAATCTGTATGACCTACTATATTATCACTTGAACCCTTGAAAACAAAATAAGAAAGAGTCAACAAAAAAGAATGGTTAGGAGAGCTGAGTTTTCATGAAATGTTGAACAAAGTCAAATGCAGTGTCCGCAAACGTGTAACGTTCCAATGCTTCTGAAATTTTAATTTTCCGACTTCTATTGAAAAGTTTTTTCCAGTTAAATGCTCGTTTTGAAGGACTTTTTATTGCCTTTGAGACGAAAAGCCGAATATCCAAAAAAAAATAATAACAAAAAGTTAGTTGGAAAAATGTGCGTGAAACTGTAACGTAACCGACGAAAGAATTGCCCATGTGAGAACGGGTTAAAGAAAAATCGTATTCCTAATGGTCACCCAGTGACAATATATTTCCCACTCAAAGCAGTAACATGTTAGAAGCGGAGCAGGCAACATTATCTCGCTAGAGTAATCACATGCTTGTAACAAAGTGAGGTTTGGGAAAGCAACGTGCCAGCGTTTCGGAATACAAGTTATTGATACTCTTGCCGAAATGTTAGAATGAGACGTAATTAAGTGATTAATAATTTCCGGGAAAGTGATATAATATTATAGACTTCCAAGTTGATGAAATAACCTATGAACACATTTTATATACGAAACAGCGAGATTTTTCAGCCTAACCTTCACGAAAACGAAGTGGCATAAGTCAGATATTTAGGGCATGTAGATGTTCAGAAGAAATTAAAAAATATTTCATACACTTTCAGAAGTCTTTTCAAGTTTTAAAATATTGCTCATCTCTTAAAAATTTCTAAAATTCCTGATTATATTTCAAATAGACTTTAACCTTTCTCTTTTAATTTGGAAAAATATTTCAGAATTAAAAAAATTGCTTTAAAATCTCACAGATTTTTTTCCACATTTTTAGAAACCTTTTGAAATCTGTTGAAATGTTCTTTCAAAATTAATTATTATAATTAATCTTATAAAATTTGAGAATTAATTGAAAAAAATAAAAAGCATGTTAAATTCTGATAGCAATCTTAAGAAATTTTCTTATTCTCTGAAAACCTTAAAAAATTCTCAAGACTTAAATTATTTTCCAATTTTTTCAAAACTGCTGAATATCTGTTGAAACAATTCGTTTTTCTAAAAAATTTTCTAAATTCTGCAAAATTTCCTAATATTTTCCAGATTCTTTTTCGAAATATTGTGAAATCTTCAAAACTTTAAGTAATTCTTTTAAAATAGAACCTTATTGATTTCAAATTTTGCCAGAAATCTTATTGTCAGTACCGGTAATTGTTTGGTTACCGCTACCGACGAGGTAGCAAAATGTTAGGAACAGAATGATTTTCCAATTTTGATATGTTTTTTATAATTAAAATGTTCTCTTTTGTTAATACTGCTTAAAAATATTCAGAAATCTATTTTATTTTTCAAATAACTTTCAGCCTACAATATTATAATTTTAAATCTTTCAATTTTGAATTGTTCAGATTCAAAATTTTGTGGTTTAAAAATTGCACTCATTACACTAATTTTTAAAAACTAATTTAATAATACAAATTGCAAAAAAACGGTCTCAAAGTATCAAAGTAGTCCGGGGAAATTAGAATTTTTTCCAGAAAAAAAGGTATGTATAGTTTTTTTTTCTTCACAATCATGTCCCTGAAGGCATTAGAAATGAATACCAAAACGTTCCCCATCAGATCGGCGCCGCATACACCCCTAGCCTCGAAAAACATCCCTTAGACGGGTAGTTGCGTTGGTTTTTGGCTATTATATACGAAAGGGTGCGTCGGAGGACAAAAACAAGTAGAGACTGAAAATATTTATAATAGAATTTGCAATAAAAAAGCTTTCATACACTTTTGCTGTACAGATCATAGGTGATGCGTAATCAGCTCCAGGAGTGCGGTGGATGTTTTAGCGTACGGTTGCGAAACGTACTTGCGCGCTTAGTTTTCGGCCCATAACTCATATAAGGGTAGTTTTTGGACAAAAATGCATACAAGAAAATTTGTAGAGAAGAAAATTTCCTTTTAGGACCAATACATTCTTTTTGGATTACATCAATTTGGAAAGTCATTATGATTATTTTTTTACAGAGCACGTACAAGCACTGGGATCTCATTTTCATACCACACCTGAGGTAGAGCTTTTGGTGCGTCTTTTTATTGCGGTCTCCCCTATAGGCCTATTGCACTGATCATTGGTTGATAATATTACGCGGAATGAAAATTATCTTCTTTTGTTGATAAAATTTTAGATATTGTCAGTGCCAGTTGCATATTATATCGTGGGCTTATTTTCAAAGTTTTGACCTTGTGAATGAATATTTCACTCATAGTAATGTGCCTAATCTTCAATTATATCTTCTTCGTCATCAGTTATTTCTCCTTCTGCATTAAGACAACCTTGACTTTGGCAATTGAGGCACATGCCTGAACATCGTAGACCAGATTTTGCGCATCCACATCGCTTTCCACACGCCATTTTGCATGAGCAAACAATCAAATTCATGAAGCTTGCTGGAATTGGCGCTTCTGTTGTGTAAACGGGTGATAAGCTGTTACTATTTTTCTTCCAACCCCACACTTCTGGGTCAAGTTCTATCCCTCGCCACATTTGAATTTGATGAAAAGCACGATAAGAGTGATGACGAGCTGCGGCAGAAGTAGGCGGAAGTCCAGACAAAAGGACAGCATGACTGGACTTACTCACAGATTTGTTAAAAGAAACAAATCTATAATTATTCAGATTAACTTGAAAAGATGGGGCCTTATACAATGCCAAAATAAAGCGTTCCCTGCTTCTACAAATTCATCATGTATTTAAACAAGGGTTGTTGAAGATCGTCACAATATCTTCAAGTTTTGCCAAGAGTATATCCTTCCTGAGCAAAGTAGTCGTTTTTAGTTTTCCGTGCCCAAAGAAAGAGGACGTAGTATCACACCCGCTGAATGCATGGGCAAATAGAACTGATTCCTTGAAATTTTTCAAGAAATGACAATTTTGCAAGCGTTGCGAACTAAAAAGTCGAGATTTAACATTTCCTTGCCCTGCTTTTAAAAAGAATATATCTTCATCCACTGTAGAGAGAGCAATTATTAAAACAAGAAGATCGACATCTTGTCCCACTACAACAGACTTATTATAATCAAGCTGTGTTATAGCAGTCTGAACAATTAACACGTCAGCATCATCTGTAGCAACGTACGTCTCAAATCCTTCATCTTCAAGTCTTTGTTGTAATTGAGAGATAAAACGAGTTTTATTTTTCAAGTTGCTCAACAATTTTTCTTGCGGTGAAGGAACAGTTGTACTTTCCTGGAATAAAATTTCCGGTGAAATATTTTTTTGGAGTCGTTGTTGACGTTGGATACTCTTCATAATAGCTTCATTTGTTGAGTAACCATCAAATACGACTACAACGTCATTGCCGTAATGTTTTCGAATAAAGGTAATGTAAGATGTATAAACAACTGCAAAAGAGCCTTCCTTTGGCCACATTACGCGGTGAATTAAATTTCCACCATCAAGGACATATGTGCATTCTGAAATACCTATTTCGTTATCTTCGAGGGTTTCAAATATGTCGTACAGCGCAGACTTTATTGTCCTTCTCATCAAATCTTTTTCATCGAAGATGGAAAGTGGAAAAGAGGCTAGTTCGTGATTGAAGCACGTCTTTAAATCCTTCTGCGCTTTCACAGTGCATATAATTCTTTGAAATAATTGTGTTGTATCTACATGCACGATATCACTTGCAACTTTGATGCTGGAATTCGATGAAGAAATATTCTTCACTTTATTGCTGCGTTTTATAGTGAAATTTGCAAGCATTTCTCCTTCCTTGACAGCTGCATTCAATAATTCTTCTCCAATTTGCACTGCTTTATAGCAGTTCACGTCTTCAGTAGCAACTAGACCACTTGATAGTGAAACAAGGTCCTCTAAATAAGCAAAGGGAGAATGCTGCTGAAACTATTGCACAAATTTCTCCATATGTTTCTCGTCCGTCTTTATCCTCGAATCTCTTAGCTCAACATGTTGAAAACTGCTGCCACTGTTTATTCCACAGAACTTTTCCAGATTTTCGCATACGTCGTAAGCTACTGGCCAGCCAAAAATCCATTTGTTGAGTACGCTGTCTGTAAAGCCACTTCCGTGAGTAATGCCTCTGATACGTTTCATATGTTTCACTAATGATTGTTCGATGATCATGTCAGACCTTACTCCACACCAGAATTTTTCAGAATGACGGATTGTAAAAAATCCCTCTGATGTAAATTTATGGAATTCCTGTTCTGTCATACGGAGTTGAAGCGAATCCATATCTTGGAGATAAAGTTGACAAGCCTTCGCATACAAAAAATGTCCACTTGCATGAAAGATTGGCAGCATCGCTCTAATGCTGTCTAAGTGAAGCTTCCAATCCCCCATTCGTTCTGTCTGAATGAAGCGCAACACGACAGTTACAAACTCGAAATGTTGTAGTCACAGTTGAGCTGTTTTCCCATTTACGTGCAATAATTTCCTGTGCTTCATTAACTTCTCGTGGATTTGTTTAATATACTCATCGTTTTCTACAGACTCGAAAGTTGGAGACGATTTTTAGAAATCTTCAAGAAGTTTTTTCACATGTTCTTCCTCAGTGCTGTCTAGATTAATTTCATGAAGCACCATTTTTCCTAATGCACAGTACGTTAACATATGTGCCCGAACGGCTTGCGCGTAAGCATGCCCAGAGAGCATTTGAGGAACAGATGACGAACCAAATACCGTAGACCATAAATCTGCCAATCCACTACCTCGCATTATATATCCAATTGCTCCAAGAAATGACACTAAAAGATGGAAGCCACCTAATCTAACAATAGTGTTGGAAAGTGTATTGTTGTGATCATCCTGTAGTAAAGTAATAATATCCTTCGCTTTCATATAAAGCGGTAAATCGAACGTAAAAAATCTGCCCGCATCGCGGGCACATTCTCATCGCGCGCTTCGCGCGCGGCTCGCTTCGCTCGCTAGTTTGAGCGCGCCTAGGGCGCGCACCTGTTGTATCTCGCGCTTCGCGCTCGATGATATGTTTATCTCGCGCTTCGCGCTCGATAATATATTCACCTCGCGCTACGCGCTCGGACACATTTGCCTGACGCTTTAAGCTCGGTTCATCTTGGTTTTCGCACTTCATGTGCTTACTATTGCGCGCTTCGCGGGCTAATGCTCTCTTAGTTAGCTTCATCGTTATGACCTGCTTTTGGTTTAATTATGTAAACTTTACATAGAAAGAGGAACTAATTTACTTAAAGTTCTATCGACCTTAAGGAATACATTCTCATCAAGACACTCGCGCTTCGCGTTCGATATTTCGTTTAAAAATCATGTAAGTCTTGCGCCACACTCGTTTCTGTTCATCGTTTAATGTAAACTCAAAAGTTTGATCGCGATCACGGCGCGCGATTTGGTTGTCGCGGTTCGCAATTACAATATGTTATGTTCTATGTTCTTCAGATAAAAATGACTAAATTTGTATTTGCTTTAAAATGAAGAAGGAAATTCCTTCACTTCAGCGTACATTTCCGTATCTGTCTAATAAAAAATAAATCATACAATCAGAAAGATTTCTTCCAACTATCTGAAAAGGGGCGAAAAAAAGTATCTAAGTTGTTTTTGGAACATATATATGATAAATTTTTAAATGATTATTGAAAAATGGACATTTGACAAAAATGGGGGGAGGGGTCAAATTTTACACAAATCTAATACCTTCTCTGGATGAGAATGTAAAAATAGAATGAATTGTTTGAATTTTCGAGTACCATGAACATTGATTATTATTATACCATTAGGCCATTTCCCTTTCGGGGTAGGCGTGATTCGCACGGTTGGAAAATAGTAATGTGGGGAAGGAGATATACATGTTTTAGATTGATCTAGAATTTGCGTGTTATTTATTTAAATAACACGTTCGTCCCGCAACATTGCTCCGACCCAGGTGGCTGATCAATCTCTCTAGTGATCACCCCAAGTAAAGAGCCTCAAAAAATTATTGTGTGTGCGGTCCCCCACTTGGGCCTATTAGTATCTAAGGTCTTTCGTTTCAAGTGTCATACACTCTACTCACATTCTTTTTATAAACTATTTGTCGCCACACTTTTCTGTCTTATGTATCTTCGGATATTCCGGTTTCTGTAAATTTTCAATCTTGTTTCGCGTTTGTTTCGTTTATTTGATTCTATTTCTTCTCCATCCCCGCCCTAAGCTCATTTTGGAGACTAGAAGGTAATGGTCAGTATTACATTCAGAGCCCCTTATGACTCTTGTATCTTTGACGAGTTCTCTTAGTCTTTTATCCACAATAACGGTGTCAATTATACTGTGGCTATTTTCTTTACGCCAGGTGTAAATGTGGATCATTCTATGTATAAACCAAGTATTTGTAATAAATACGTCCTTTTCTAAGCATAAGCTAACTAACTTTTTCCCGTTATAGCTTTTTCTTGTTGGATCCCCAGAATTTTTTAGCACCCTTTCTGTATAACGGTGGGAGAGGGGGGGGGGGGGGTCAAGGAATGGAAACCGAGAGACTCACAATTGGTTGACGTTTTATTCTGAGAAGTTCACCAGCCCTCAGCAGCGTTGTATTAGGTAGAAGTTCCCATGTTTCGATCGGCTAATTCCCGGCCAACCTCTAAACGACGAGCCAATAACTCTTTTTTTTTTTTTTTTTTTTACGCACAAATTTTGTTTCATCGTCATTTGTCGTATCTTGCATACCTTGTATACCAAATATATCTTGTATACCAAAGGAAAATTGAATCGATCAATTCTTTCGAAAGTTATCGTGCTCACAGACAGACATACATACAGACAGACAGACACATTCGTAAAAACCTGTTTTTTGGGTTC
>CAKNXH010058680.1:69480-116864 GCA_932178445.1 Andricus quercusramuli | reverse complement strand
TGACTATAAGCGGCCCTACATATGATTTTCAAATTTTGAAAAATGGTTTGAAAAATTTTCAAAATGCTCTCACTTTATGAATTTTTATCCAAAATGGCTGGCTAACGAACTTGACCTTTCGTTTAGGAGACTCAAAGAATATACAGAAGGAAAATCGAATCGATCAATTCTTTCGAAAGTTATCGTGCTCACAGTCAGACAGATAGACACATTCGTAAAAACCTGTTTTTTGGGTTCAGGGGATCTCAAAACGTGGACATTTGACGAAACCGGGGGGGGGGGGGGGGTCAAATTTTTCACAAATCTAATACCTTCTCTAGATGAGAATGTAAAAAGCAAGTCTCTTGCGTGGATTTTTTGGATTCTTCACTTGCAATTTCAAAACAGTGAACACCGTGCTGTATTCATTATACACATAACATTTTTTATGGTAACAAGCATCTTCTGCTATGAGGCCTAATCCGCTGTTTATCCGTCTTGAAACTTGCTCACCCCATTCATCCTTCCGGTTTGTAGCATCCATTGAAATCTTATCTTTGAGACTTATAGTACGTACGATGTACATGGGTTTACGTAGGTTTTTCATTTTCTTTTTTTCTGCTTCTGGCTCCCAATTTTCGCCACAAAACAGGCATCTTGTCTTGAAATTAAATATTTTGGGAGAACGCAAAACTGGATTATTCTTATCTGGATCTTTTTGTAAGTCGACCCTTCGTAACAAGTTTAGGTACATCCATCTTTGCGAATTTCACTCACTCGTCTAAGATTGTCAATTCAACTTTTTACTTCGATTATCTTACCTACACTCAAACTTTTTTCGCATATAAAACATTTACTTGTTGAACTCATGATGAATTTCGAAAAGCAACTGCCTCATAGTACTTCAGCGTCCCTTTTTTGAATCTACATGGTGTAGTATTTATGGGGTTCCGTATGTGAAGAAGAGTTTATCCCATCAGTTGAGGATGCTGGGGACCCTTAAAAACGAGTTCACCACGTACGAGCCATTCCCACCAAGGGCTGAGTAAAGCAATCTCTAACAGAAATAATGAGTTTTATAAGAAAACTTAATAAAGCGATTTTTGAATTGTTATATATTTAACTATGGAATGTTAAATTATATTTTTGAGAGAATTTGAACTTTCGTTTATAAACCACAATAAAAAAAGAACGCACCAAAAACTCCACCTTACAGGTAGGTGGAAATGAGGTCCCAGTGCTTGTACGTGCACTTTAAAAATAATTAATTATGACTTTACAAATTGATGTAATGCAAAAAAATGTATTGGTCCCAAAAGGAAATGTTCTGCTCTATAAATTTTTCTTCTATGCATTCTTGTCCAAAAACTACCCTTTTATGAGTTATGGGCCGAAAACTAAGCACACGAGTACGTTTCGCACCATACGCCAAAAACTCCCTCCCACTCCTGGAGCTGATTACGCATCACCTATGGCCTGTATTAATTAAATACATAAATGGAAAATTAAATGGTTGAATAATTGAATAAATAAAGAAATGGATAAAAGAATAATTGCATGATTGAATAATTAAATAATTGAAAGATTGAATAAATTATTGATAAATGTTACATACATTTAAAACCGCAAGATTTAAGAACTGTGTGCTGCTAAGGAATTTTCCATGCGGCTAACTAACTAGCTCATAGTGGGGATGGGGGTGGCTCATTAGGTCCTAGATTTTACATTTGACCTGAGTTCTAGATCATTTTGCCATTAGTTTAATTTTAAATTTTATTTAATTATTTATTCAATTATTTATTTAATTATTTATTTGTTTAATTATTCAATCATTTAATAATTCATGTATTAATTCAATTATTTATTTATTTAATTATTTAATCATTTAATTATGTATTCAATTATATATTCAATTATTTATTCAATTATTTATTTAATTATTTAATTATTTATTTGATTATTCATTTATTTATTTAACTTGCGTTACTTTGCAATTACAGTTACCCAACAATTGTGAACGTTAACGTTAACGTTACGTACGTTGCATTACCACCGCAACGACACAGTCAGTAGCCTCCGGTGAAAAAAGAGGTGGGAACAGAGCCATTTCATTTTAAATGTACCATCGCGCGTACATACACAGTAGCCTCCGGTTGAGCACCAAAGTGCTTCGTAGAGCTTCGAGTTCGAGCTCATTCGAGGCGGACCACCGCACAATAGAAAAGGTTCGCTACGCGAAGTCAGGTACGATGGTACCCTTAGATGCGTTCAAGCCCTTATTCCCTGCACATGAGCACGAAGTTTAAGATGGCTGTCGGCTGTTACCACCATGTTACCAGTCCGGCAGGTAAATGGATGCAAACAAGCCTCTCTCATAACATGTGATCACTTTTCTAAAAATAATTAATTGAAAACAATTCAGAACGATAGAAAGAATTTTTAATTGTTTCTAATTGTGTGTGCACGATTGGGTACGATTGACCCAGCTGAAAATTCCTGTACAGGAACCTCGGAGGATCTTGCACATGTTCCTATACACGAAACTGCACACGAACATGTACAGGTAATCTTGACGGCTCCTGTGCAGGAATTTGGCGAAGGAAACTGTACATGATCCTGCAAAGGAACCTGCACCGACAAAGGAACCTTTGAATGATCCCGTACAGGTGCCTGTACAGAAACGTGTATAGGATCCTTTACAGAAAGCCGTCAAAGGAACCTTTGGAAGCATCCTGCACAGGAACACGTATAGGGTCCTTTACAGAAAGCCATTGCGAAAACTGATGTCGCTTACAGCTATAAACTTGCCTTCCTCTTATTCCCTTGAAGAACCAACTCACTATCTAGAGAGCTAAGCCACCAGCGAACCCTCACGGATTAGTTCCTATGCAGGTTCATGTATAGGATCCTGAACATGTTCCTGTACATGAACCCACACCTCAATTGACTCTGTGAAGGAACCTGTACAGGAAAGTTGAAAGGTTAGCTTGTATACAGGTTCCTTTGCAGGATCATGTACAAGATTACCTGTACAGGTTCGTGTGCAGTGTCGTGTACAGGAACATGTGCAAGATCCTCCGATGTTCCTGTACAGGAATTTTTAGCTGGGGAGTTCTGCAAAGTTTCAATCATTCCCAGTCGTTCTCAATCGGGCCAATCGGTAGTAGGATTTGGAGGTTATGAAGTGGCAATTCCATGGCAGCACTTTCGTCTCACGGGAATTATTTGAAAACCTTTATTCACTTTTTTTCGAGACAACACATTTCAAGCAATATATTCATGACAAAAAATTAAATAAATGTTCTGTAATAATTTCCGCGAGCTGAGAGTGCTGTTATCAACAAATTTGCCAATGAGGTGAATTTTTTTCATCAAATTCTTCATTTCATTGTCTATAATTTCATATAAAAACATGTAATTTATTAAATAAATTACTTAAAATATTCTAGGTACAGAAAAATTAAAACTAACTGAGAGTAGAGCTGTTCAGATTCTTCCTCAACTTCTAATATCCTACTGATATTAGCATTTTCACTTGTTAATTCGTCACCCTCTGCCCCACTATCACTCTCACTTGGAAGATCATTTTAATTAAAAATTCATCTCTGGTTGAAAATGTAACTACTTTGGTGAAAATCAGTTAATCTTTTCTTGCTGAAATTTCAACTATTTCGTTGAAAATCGATATTTTGCATTTGGAAATTCAACTATTTGTTTGAAAAATTATGTACTTTGTGGAAAATTTGACTTTTTTTGTAAAAAAAAAATCTTTATGGTTGAAAATTCACCTTTTTTGGCATAAAATTCCACTATTCTTTCTCTTTGAATGTTTTTTGGTTGAAAATGTTTTTTTTTTTTCAAATGAAAATGTGAATATTATTCCAGTTGAATGTTCCATCATTTTAGTTAAAAATTCATCTTTTTTTTTTAACATTTTTTTTTGCTAAGAATTCATTTCTTTATTTTTTGGTAGAAAAATGATCTTTTTTGTATTGAAATTCGTCTTTTGGTAGAAAATTCATCTTCTTGGTCCAAAATTCTATTATTCTTGTTAAAGATTCATCATTTCAGTAAAAAATTCATATGATTTGTTTAAAATTCAACTATTTCAGTTAAATATTCACAATTTTATTTTAAAATTCATCTCTCCGTTTGTTTGGTTAAACACTCTAATTTTTTTAACTTGAAATTTAATTATTTAAGTTTTGGTTAACAATTTATCTTTTCTAGTAAAAATTATTTTTTTTGCTTGAAAATTCAACTATTTCAGTTAAAAATTCATGTATTTTGTTGAAAAATTGTATTTTTTTTTTGCACAAAATAATTCTTTTTATTTGAAAATTAATCTTCCTGTTCAAAAATTCATCTTTTTGTTTGAAAGTTCGAGTATTCCAGTAAAATAGTCATAATTTTAGGTGAAAATTTATTGATTTATTTAAACATTGATTTATTTTGGGATGTTTTGCTCTGTTGTGTTGAAGGATGTTCAGAATAAATGTTTGCGCTTTGCGGCAAATACGAATTTGTTACTTTTAGTTGGCCGGGGAAATTGAAAAATTTGACCGGGAAAAACCGGAAATTTGTAATCGTCCGCCGAATCGCCACCCTGAAAAAGTCTGTGCTTGGGGTAGGACAACCAGTTGTTGCGATGATTCCTGCACATATTTAATACAATTTTGAACTGTTTCAACTGTAAGTACCACAATTTTTGATGTTTAAACCTAAAAATAGTTTTATCTGTAACAGTTTTGGAATAGTTAAATCTCCAAGTGTAAACCAAATTATTTGAAATATTCAAAATTGAGTATTTTGGATATTAAAAACTAGAAATTTTCGAGAATTTCAAATAAAACTTTTTTATAGATTCAAAATTGTTATACTGGAAGACACTTAAAAAGATTGGATAAGTTTTTCTACTGAAAATTAAATGAAGTTAATGAGTTACCTATAATTTATTTAGTCTGAGTTTCAAAATATGGGCGCCATCCTACGTTCTGATAATTCCAATCATTTTGAATTGCGTATCCATTATTCTGAATTAGTGGTTAAGTTTTGTCACTACAGAATTTTTATATTGCGATAATTATGTACAAGCAGTTTTTTTACGCTCTCAAATCAAAAAATGTCAACAATATGAATTTAAAAAGAAGTGAATGAAAGTTTTACAATAATATACCCGCTAAATCAAACTAATACTGCCTACTTAATAAAGACACTATGTCACTGTCACATCGTTGGGTGGCATGATTTTAACGTACTGTTGATCCACATACTTTCGACTCTTCGTTCGGTATATCACCTGAACAAACATTCAATTTTTTATGCTTGCAATTTTTGTTGAATTATTAAAAATTTAATTTCCAACATAAACACGTGCGTGGCATGTGTGTTACCAACGAAAACTGCAGATGGCGCACTGCAGGCAAGTGCATTCACTCAATTCAACCCGATTGGGAGCAATTGACACAATTAGCAACAATTCAAACCAATTCAACTGTTGATCACACTTAATCGTTATGAATTGTGTTCAATCGATTATTTCTAGAAGGGCATTTAGGAACTTTTCACGATAGTAACATGTCAGCTGGGAAGAGCTACATTTTTAAGATATATTGAGACGGTTCAATTCGTCACCGCGCCAGCTGATACAAGCAAACAAATAAAGACAAAATATATGTCAGCTCACTGGCTGAAAATCGATAAATTCGCGTCATCAGCTGTGTATGATGAAAGAAAAGTGACAGCGATAAGAAATAGAGAGACAAGAACACGAAATTCTTGTTAAGAGATATAGGTCAGTAAGGCAAGCGGGAAAATCGATATACGCATGCGCAACCAAACCCCCAAGAGTAGGGAGACCAGCGAAACCTAACATACAGGGGACCACTCAGTCCATACGGCGCGAATGAAACGACACTAGTTCTCCTCACTTTTTTTTTTTTTAATTCTGGCTCACGATGTGGGGGGATTTCTCATGACCTGCCGGAGCAAAAGTTTTCTATCAACCAGGATCAGACCCGGAAATCGAAAACCGATGCTCCCAAGGGCGGAAAATAAGTGAGCCTTCCTCCCATTGTGGAATTGGGTACTTTCTAAATTTTCCAATTTTGTACATAAAATTTATCTCACCCAAGTCACGGCGGACTTCTTAACCAGGCTAAGATCTGGAAACTAGACCGCCTGATATCCAAGTATTAAATTTTGACAAGACAAAAATGGAATAATCAGATCAACAGGTAGAAGTTTATTTAGAATTTGTTTGAATGTCTCAATGAGCATCTTTGTAAGTCATGAGCTCACGTCAAATCCTGAGTAAAATACGAAACTAGGAGAATTAAGCGAAGTTTTAGTCGCACATTGCACCTAAATGGGTTAAAATGAAGCTTGATTCAAAAACGTACAAAAACGTACGCAATGTCTGTCCGCGCTTAAGTGAATCCACCTCTCCGACGAATTTTAATAACTATTGGTTAATTCATGGGTTGAAAAGATGAATATTGACGGAGCAGAATCAAATTATTTCGAATCCTTGGCTTTTGTGGAAATCAGGTCTCAGAAAAATTTTATTTCTCAAGAATTTTTGTCTGAAAATTATTTTCGGTTCCGAAGCTCGCGCATCGTAAAATGTATCGTCACTTATACAGATGGGAATAACAACAAAATCGTACTTTCCAGGGTGTCCTTGGTAGAAATTTTCTAAAACAGGGAGGTAAGGGCTACTTTTAATGTCCTCCCAACGCTCATTCCAGTTTGTGTGATTGGACTTGAGCTGCTGAATAGGCTCAATTAACAGCAATTTAAACAACCCCTTTTGTGAACTGACATATTTTCATGAAAGATGTTTAAAATGGGACAGACATAATAAAGATAAACGCAAATTAAACTTTTCTGGGGATCATTTAAATTTCAGGATGCCCAAGTAGAAAAATATATAGAGGGATGTGCAGTCTAAAAATTAATAATTCGAATCAAAGTGAATTAAATACACTTTTCCATGAGAATTCAGTTAACCATCAATCGAACAATGTTACAACTGGTGCCCCTGGTGGGACACTTGAGTTTTTGAAAGCGATATAGGATTGCAGGAACGTGATCGCGTATGATCAAAACAGCTGCGAGCATTAGAGATAGGAATTAGAAGGGAGGTCACGTCAACCGCGGTGATCGTCGCGAACGCCAAAACACATTACCTCAATTAATAAGGTCGTAAATCAGAGAGCATGAACGCTTGTGCATCGATATCATAACATTGCAAGTAAAGTCAACGCAACCGATGCAATAACTCAAAGAAGACTAATAAATCAACATCGGCTGAATTTACTTAAAATCAAAGTCACATTTGACAGTCTACAAATTATAATAAAATTTAAATATGGAAATAAAATTGGAATACATGAAAACTCAAATCCAAGTCACATTTGACAGCTTTCAAATGAAAACAACATTTAAAGATGGAAATAAAATCGTAATAAATGGAAGCTCTGATCTAACTAAAATTAAAATCACATTTTACAATCTCGGAACAGAATTGAAATATGGTACCAAAATGAAATTACAAAATGAATTTGTAAGGTAAGGTTTCTAAGCCACTAAAATTAGAAGAATTAAAAACAAAAATTGAAACTAAATCGAAAGAAAAACGTTCAACCTTTAAGAAATTAAAACAAAAAATTTCCAAAATGCATAACCAAGATAATAATAACGATAAATCTCAGAAGAAATTGAATGATAAAATAAATTTATCCAAATCTATGCTGTTAAGTTCTTTTGAAGAAGTTCTAGAAACAAGTGATACCTTAGAAGGAACGGATTTTGATAATTCTAGAAAAAATTTTTGGAGAAAGAGAGCAAATTGATTTAGTAGCACTCGGTGATTCAAATGCCACGAATGTAGATTTGGAAACGAACGATATATTAGATACAATATGCAATAGGGCTTTTAAATGACTTAGAAACATATGTTAGGGCGGCTGACATTAGGAAACATGACTTCCCGTTTATGATCTGAACATATTTGATAGGGAACGCCAGAGAATAGTGGGAAATGGCCTGGGAAAACAATAGGGACGACATGTCCTCATTTACAACAAAATTTATCAATAAATATTGGAATCAGGATACAAGGTTTGAGATTGGGAAAAATCCGCAGTATGGGTGTTTCATACCAAGAAAGCTTACTAGTTCTCAGTACGCATGGATAGCATGGATCAATTTGGACCACTAAATAATAGGGGATACCATTCACCACCAGATAACCCAGTATATGATAATTACTACTCGAATGAGAGAAATCATAATGACAGTGGAGAAACTCGTAATAAATATAGAAATTATGACCGATATCAGGGTCCTGAAAATTCACGCGCATATCATAATCATAGTTTCGAGAACGATCATCGAAAAAATAATTTTGAAAACGGTCGATGCTACCACGAAAATAGGGACTATAATGATCACGGGTATCAAAATCAACCTCACGACCACGATAGTTATCGAAATTATTATGGTCAAGAGAGAAACAACTATGGTGATATGAATAATAGAAGGGAAAATTCCAAAACAAATGATCAAATAAATAGTAGAAATTATCATGAGGGAAATTATGAAAATCGAAACCCCCATGTGTGTTAAGGACACGAAGCGACCCAAGGATTACAGCTTTCTGCATCCATCTCGCAAGTGCCTTGGCAAATTTTTGGCACGCGGGTATGGCTTTAAGTTTACGAACCAGTGATAGTTTCGCACCTCCGAGAGCACCTATCACAAGGACAATTACTTGCACCGAATATTTTGGGTAAAGTCGTAGCAGCTCTCTTTTAAGGTCTTAATACCTCTCCTCCTTTTCTTTCTCCTTTGCAGTGATGTTGTATTCGAACGGAGCCGAGAATTCGATCACGAATATAATTCGTTTCTCGAAGTCTTGGAGAACAATGCCTGGCCTCGAGTGCGCAATAGAGACTGCTGCCGCACCAACACCGTAAGAGGGACAAAGATTGTAATAAAGTTCTCTTAGGGCCGCATTATGTCTATAGATATACGTCGCTCCTGCATGGGTCGGACACATCGATAATATGTGATATTATATATATATATATATATATATATATAATCAAAAGTTTGCCATAAGGACAACCGCAGTATTTCGCCGGGAGCGGGTGCTAATTTGAAAAATTGCACCCGCTCCGAGCGAAATCGCGGTAAAATTTCAGCCGTAACCACGTCTCACGACCGTTAGATGGGTGGTTACAGTCTGCGCGAATTCAATACGATGATCCGGCGAAAGTCTCGTGCACCCTGAGGACACGGAGTGGCCAAAGGACGACCGCCTTCTGCATTCTCCCTGCAAGTGTCTCAGCATTTTGTTGACACACAGGGATGTTTTTCAGGCTATTAACAAGTGAAACCTTGGCACCTCCAAGAGCGCCGATGATCAGGACGATCAGGCTTAACAGAATATTCCGGGTATAACCGTCGCAACTCACTTATAAGGTCTTTATACCTTTCTTTCTTTTCTTTCCCCTTCGCTGTGACGTTTTCGTCCGCTGGTGCCGAAAATTCGATAACGAACATGGTCCGTTTCTCGAAGTCAAGAAGACCCATGTCAGGCCTCGAGTGCGCAATAGAAACAATTGTCGAGAATATGAAGTTCCAATATATGGGGCACTTCTCATTTTCGACAATTGACTCTATTTCTCTATGAGCGCTTGGCGGAGAGGTAGTTGGGCTAATGCCACAGGAGTGACAGAGATGGTAATAAAGCACTCTCAGTGCCGCATTGTGCCTTTGGATGTAGGTTGTTCCCGCATGAGGTGGACAACTAGATAGTATGTGTCCTACATGCTCGGGGTGTTCATGACACGCTCTGCAGCTATCATCGGGAATATCTTGGCTCAAAATGTGGCGACGGTATGCTAGAGTGGAAATGACACCACCTCGACATGCCAAAATGAAGCTTTCTGTGCCCGATTTCAATCCGGGTGACCTAAGGAAAGCAAACGTCAGCTCATACGACAGCGACTGATCTTGCACATTTCTGTGGAAGATGCCGTGCATCTTCTTGTCGAGGAGCTCTTCGCAGAAGTTTTTCTCCTGTGCTTTCTTAATCCGGGCCTTCAGGAGTGAGTATTCAAGATGGATAAGATTTGATACATTTTGCTCACCACTAATATTCAAGTCAAGACATTCAAGATTCAGTATTCCACGACCACCTTGACGGCGTGAGATGTAAAGTCGTGGAACAGAAGACTTAAGGTGCATGCTTTTGTTCATGTGCATAACCTTTCGGGTCCCGATATCGAGGGATCTGTGCTCGTCCTTCGTCCATGGAACTACTCCAAATGAATAGAGTACTACTGGGACAGCAAGCATGTTCGTTGCAGATACTTTGTTCCTCGCCGACAGATCGGAAGACTATACCTGTCGGAGGAGACGTTTGTATCTGCATCGGAGAGTATCCTTTATAGATGTTACGTCCTGAATGCGGCATTGTGGCACGCCCAGGTATGTATATGTCTCTTCAGCGCAAGGGTGTGGTATAGCGCTTCTGTGAACGAGTTCAGGACCGTCGGGGATGCCGTTAAGTTTCACTTTCTTCAAATTAACTTTGGCGCATTTCTCTAACCCTAACTCCATTCCAATCTCTTGTTTGTACTCTTTGACAATTTTTAGAGCTAGATGTAGTTTCTTTTGATTTCTAGTCACCTTTCAGAGAGGTGTGTTTCAGGGCGACACCATGAGCCCTCTTCTCTGTTGCCTCACATTATTGCCACTGTCTCTTTCACTTCGCCATTCCGAAGGTTACCTATGTGGCAAACCTGGAGATCGAAAGCATAAGGCCACTCATGTATTTTACATGGACGATCTCAAGATCTATGCTAGAAATAAAGAGAAACTATATCAAGCTCTAAAAATTGTCAAAGGGTACACTCAAGAGATTGGAATGGTGTTCGGGTTAGAGAAGTGCGCCACGGTTCATTTGAAGAAAGGAAAACTTAATGGCATCCCCGAAGACCCTGAGCTCGTCGACAGAAGCGCTATACGACACCTTAGCGCTGGAGAGACCTACACATACCTGGGCGTGCCACAGAGCCGCATTCAGGACGTGACATCTATAAAGGATACTCTCCGAAGCAGATACAAACATCTCATCCGGCAGATTTGGTCTTCCGAAATGTCGGCTAAGAACAAAGTATCTGCAACGAACATGCTTGCCGTCCCTGTAGTACTCTATTCATTTGGATTCAACAGGATTATTTTGGGTACAGCACATATAGTTGCAAATGGACAAGACCCTCTTATTAAAATGGTCAGGAAACATGAAGAAGCAGGCAAAGGGGCGTTGTTGTACAAAGCAGCGGAGGAGGCTGCTGAGGCACTCGGCCTTGACTTAAATACCGGGGGTAAGCAAGATGCATCAAATGTTATCCATCTTGAATACTCACTCCTGAAGGCCCGGATCAAGAAAGCACAGGAGAAAAACTTCCGCGAAGAGCTCCTCGACAAGAAGATGCACGGCATCTTCCACAGAAATGTGGAGTAATGTGGAGTGTCAGTTGATGTCGTATGAGCTAACGTATGCTTTCCTTAAATCATCCGGATTCAAGTCGGGCACGGAGGGTTTCATTTTGGCATGTCAAGACGGTGTCATTTCCACTTTAGCATACCGTCGCCAGATTTTGAGCCAAGATATTCCCGATGATAGCTGCAGAGCGTGTAATGCACACCCAGAGCACCTAGGACACATACTATCTAGTTGTCCAACTCATGCGGGAACGACTTACATCCAGAGGCACAATGCGGCACTAAGAGTGCTTTATTACCATCTCTGTCACTCTTACGGAATTAGCCCAAATACCGCTCCGCGAAACGCTCCGAGGGAAATAGAGTCAATTGTCGAAAATGAGAGGTGCCGTATATACTGGAACTTCATATTCTCGACAATTGTTTCTGTTGCGCACTCGAGGCAACAGAAAACACTTCGAGAAACGAACCATGTTCGTTATTGAATTTTCGGCACCAGCTGCCATGAACTCTACGCACATGTAGGGGATCAAAGGATATTCAGAATGTTAAACGAATACTTTTACCATCCACATCTCGTCAAAGTGATTAGGAAAAGGCTGTCAGGCTGTGACGATTGTCAAAAGAATAAAGTAACGAACCAGACGTGCTATGCCGAAATGCAAAACTACACCCCAAAGAAAGCTGGGAAAACTGTTTCAATAGACTTATATGGGCCACTCCCGGCATCCAAAGGAGGATATAAATACATCTTATCAACGATAAATGCATTCAGCAAGTACTTGAGACTTTATCCTTTAAGGAGAAGCTCGGCAAAAGCAGCAATAGGAAACAATTTTAATGACTATATTCCAAAGCTGGGAAAGCCAGAAAAAATCGTCACTGATATTGGCGCACAATTCACAGGTGAAAATACACAAGAAAATACACAAGCAGTATTCTCATCAATTAGACACCCACAGAGCAACATAGTGGAGAGAATTCATCGAGAACTGTCCAGATTCTTCAGAACATTAGTTGGAGAACGACATAATTCGTGATATTCCTGGGTGAGAATCATTTTAAATTGTATGAATGAGACGCACCATAAAACCACTGAATTCACACCAATAGAAATTCACCTGAATAAAATGCCAAAAAGAGCCTGAGATACGTTGCTGAACTTACCTCCACACTTACCACACATGGACCATGAAAGGAAAATAGAAATCACTTACAAAAATATTGTGTCAAAAGCCAAGAAAAGTGTACAAAAATTCAACGAAAAACACAAGATCACCAAATTAGAAGTAGGAGAAAAAGTCCTAATGAAGTTACTCAACCTATCTGATAAAAGCAAGAAAATATTGGCCAAATTTCTACAAATTTATGATGGGCCATTTGAATTAAAAATGAAAATAATACCTGGGATGCTTATCCTGTGGGACCCGGGGAAGGAAGTAGAAAAAGGAATATACCACACACAGGATCTGAAAAGGTACATACCAAGAGAGGAACGCAACAGCGATTAACTATTAAACGTAGAGATAAAATTTTAAAAATATTGAGAATTAAGGCAAAGACCAACGTTAGAAAAATGTAAAAATAGAATTAGAAAACAAGCGCATATTCAAGAATTAACTTAAAACGAAGCTTAGTGTAAGATAAAGAAAAGATTGAAGTTAGGTAATTAGTAAATAGAAGAGTCAGGCCAAAAATGAGCCCAGTAAAAAGGTGAAAAAAATGTATAGAACTAGATAAAAATTATATGAAAATAAAAATGTATAAAAACAAGCAAGGCAAAATGAGCCAACATTTTAAAATAGGGTCAAAAATAAACGTGACAAAAATAAGTCGAAACTAAGTTAGTTATAATTAGAACAAAATAAGGATGGAAAAATGAGCTAAAAAGTTTAGAATAGGGTCTAAACAAGCGTGACAAAAATAAGTCAAAACTAACTTAGTTACAATTAGAAAAAAATAAGCAAGGCAAAATGAGCCAGAAAATTTGAAATAGGATCAAAAATAAGTAAGGCAAAATGAGCCGGAAGGTTTAAGACATAGTTAAAAATGAGAAAGGCCAAATGAGCCACGCATTAATAAACAAAAGAAAAAGAAAAACAAGATATGAAAAAAAGTAAAAAGATATAAATAAAACCAAAAAAAGATAGTATATTGAGAAATTAAAATTGTAAGTAGAAAATAAGCGTATATAGACTAAATACGTGCGAAATCGCCGACAAAAATAAATAAGAATCATGACACAGACACACAAAAAAAACTCGTTCTTCGGGCCTGGTGGTCAGACCATTTTGACTATAGGTTGTTTTGGTCGCTGAATCCGAATCCGAGGTCGGAAAACCCCCAGCACGTCAGGGTTCTGCCATAACCTCATAAAACCTCATAAAATTTTTGTTTCAAGTCCGGGCGTTAGACCATGTTTATTATATGTTTTTGGGGTCGCTGAATCCGAATCCGAGGTCAAAAAAACCCCAGCACGTCAGGGTTCGTACATAGCCTCATAAGACCTCATACATTTTTTTTCAAGTCTTGGGGTCAAACCATGTTTATCATATGTTTTTGGGCTCGCTGAATCCGAATCTGAGGTACAAATACCCACAGCAAGTCAGGGTTTTGACACAACCTCGAAAAACCTCATAAAACTGTTTTTCGAGTCCGGGGGTCAGACCGTGTTTACTATATGTTTTTGTGGTCGCTGGATCCAAATCCGCAGTCTAAAAAACTCCAGCACGTCCGGGTTTTGATTTTCACAGAAACTCGTGAAATGTATTCATCCGACTTACGTGTGTCTGCCACTCAGAGAAATGTCCTCTTGCAACAAAAGGATGCTTCTTGACCTAAATGGAATTTCCTTTTCAATTTGAGGTTGATAGGATTTCCATTTCTCTCAACAGGAATCCTTTTGCAGCAAAAAATTTCCTCATGCGATTCGGATTCAGCGACCCCAAAAACATATAATAAACATGGTCTGACCCCCCGACTAAAAAAAATTGTATGAGGTTTTTGAGGTTACGTCAGAACCCTGACGTGCTGGGTGTTTTCGGACCTCGGATTCAGATTCAGCGATCCCAAAAACATATAATAAGCAGGGTCTGACCCCCGGACTTGAGAAAATGAAATTTTTTGAGGTTTTATGAGGTTATGTCACAGCCCTGACGTGCTGGGGTTTTTTGCACCTCGGATTCGGATTCAGCGACCAAAAAAACAAATAGTCAACATGGTCTGACCTCCAGGCCCGAAAAAGATTTTTTTTGTGTGGCTATGCAATCATAAGAAAGAAACCACCAATGTGAAATTAGAGAGGAACAGAATCCGCACAAGTATTGGGAAACAATGTTTATTATAATGCACTAATAGAGCGAAAGGGTGAGCACGCAATGTACAATAATAGCATTGTTCATCACAACAGCGCGCAGCGAACTGGTCTTCGACTGTACAATTGTGAGTTCTCGGTATGTGGTCTCGTTTTGAGTAACGTAGTCACCGGATATGACTCTCGATATGCCATGATTAAAGAGCTACCTATATCACCGATTACAGCCCCAAAAATCAAATTGCATACTTGCTCACAACAATAGGAAAACACTAAGTAGAAACAGAAAACAAAAACAGCAACGAGCTGACCAGGAGAAAATAAAATTTAAATAAGTTATTCGTGAGCATTCGAACTAGCGAGACCCAAAAATTCATAAAGTCAATCGGGAAGTTTAAGAATCACGGAAAAGCGAAGTGATGAACCAACAAAAACACGCAATAATTAACAATAAGGTGAAGTTACATAATAAAAATATTAAACTATACATAAAGAAACCAAATCAAAACCTCACTTATTTAAATGAAAATACATAAACACGCAACACATAAAACAGACATAATTTTTTAATGTATGTGCTGAAAACTAAAGAAACGAACTAGAACGAACTAGCAGACCAAGGGGTGCAAGCGAACGAAAGGATTATAGAAGGAAGCTCATCGAACGCCAAAACAAGGACAGTCACAAATCCAATAGCTCAACTGATTGAACACACAATATACAAATCCACTAGAAAAAAAATAGCCACCAACAATAAACTCATTCAAACACCGAGATACGGACTGGGAAAACGTCCAGGAACAGTTTACGTAAGAAAGACAAAACAACCCAAGTTAACTGCAACACCTAATAGCGAAGAACCAGAAAAACAAGACAGCACAACTCAGGAAAACCAAACGCTAGAAGACGCAACGACCAAAGCAACATACGGACAAACAATTGAAGGGATATACTACTCTAGAATCATAGGAGGATGCTCATACCAACTTGAGGATGAATACGAGAAATAAAACAAGACGAAACTAAAAATTAAATGAACAAAATATAAAGCAAAAACAAATCTAATTAAAATTCTTCTAAAAACATTTGTTTGGGGGGGGGGAATTGGTATCCGCGCTCAGGAGCGTTGGATGAGTTACAAAATAGGGTTCAGTTAGAACGGCGTGACGTAGAGTTAAAAAAAGAGCTTTGTTTGTGCGTGCTCCGAGTATTTTCGTACCGCTAAAGTTGGCTAGAGAGAGTTCGTGGTAGGCAAAAATAGAAAGAGAATTCATGCCGTATTAGTGAGTCGATGTTTCTAACGAAGAGTATAGCGTGCTCCTATCGCTTCGCACATTATGCTTTGTTGTCTCATTCACGCTCGTTATAACAAAAATGCAGCAGAGCTTATGCGTACCTCCACCGACTCAAAACGTGATTTTGCATTTTTCCATTGATACAATGAAATCACGCCATTTATGATTTTGTTCTGAAAAGTATCGTTCGTGACTCCTGTAGACTTCTTTTGGAAACAAGCGCAATGCTTTTGTAACGAGTAGTTTCAAAAAGGCCGTCAGGCCGCACTAGTCACGAAATGTACTATTCTGTAATTCATATTTATAATAGTCTACGCGCTAGGAGAAATTACCAAATATTTAAAAAATTAAAAAATTTCCTAATTTGGGGGGGGGGGGATTGAGACGGTTCAACACGTCACCGCGCCAGCTGATACAAGCAAACAAATGAAGACCAAATATATGTCAAATGACTAGCTGAAAATCGATAAATTCGCGTCATCAGCTGTGTATGATAAGAAGAAAAGTGACAGCGATAAGAAATAGAGAGTCAAGAACACAAAATTTATGCTAAGAGATATAGGTCAGTAAGACAAGCGGGAAAATCGATATACGCATGCGCAACCAGACCCCCAAGAGTAGGGAGACCAGCGAGACCTAACATCCAGGGGACCACTTGGTCGATACGACGCGAATGAAACGAAACTTGTGATCCAGCCCAGTTGGAGAACGGAGTTCTTCGAAAACCTGCCAGATTAGTTGGAAACGGATTGAGCGCGACGCTTGTGAGGACTCTCGCGTCGACCCACACTGATTCAAACAACCATATCCAGGAGATAGAATCGAGGTTTTTATTTAAAATTTACTTATCGTTCATTAATAGTTCTCCTCATTTCTTCTTTTAAATTCTGGCTTACCCAATCTCACGATGTGGGGGGTTTTCTTATGACCTGCCACACCAAAAGTTTTTTATTAACCAGGATCAGACCCGGAAATTAAAAACCGATGCTCCCAAGCGCGGGAAATAAGTAAGCCGTCCTCACATTGTGGAATTGGGTACTTTCTAAATTTTCCAATCTTGTAAATAAAATTTATGACACAAAAGTCACAGCGGACTTGTTAACCAGACTAAGACCTGGAAACTAGACCGCCTGATATCCAAGTGTTGAATTTTGGCAAGACAAAAATGGAATAATCGGATCAACAAGTCAAACTTTATTTAGAATTTTTATGAATGTCTCAATTAGCATCTTTGTGAGTGATGAGCTCCGGTTAACTTCTGAGTAAAATACGAAACTAGGAGAATTAAGCGAAGTTTAAGTCCCACACTGCACCTAGATGGGTTAAAATGAAGCTTGATTAATAAACGGCGACCGAGAACAGAACGATTTTGAAATTGAAATGAAAGCTCTTGGATATGTTTAGAAAAATAAACTTATCTTGAATTAAATTTCACAAGTTATTATAAGGACAAATTAGGATCATAAAACTACTATCTAAGAAAATCTGGCGAAAACAGGCGCAATGCCTGTCCGCGCTTAAATGAATCCACCTCTCCGACGAATTTTGATAACTATCGGTTAATTGATGGGTTGAAAAGATGAATATTAACGGATTGGAATTAAATTATTTCGAATCCTTGGCTTTTGTGGAAACCAGGTCGCAGGAAAATTTTATTTCTCAAGAATTTTTGGCTGCAAATTATTTCCGGTTCTGAATCTTGCGCATCCTGAAAAGTATCGTCAATTATACAAATGGGAATAACAACAGAATCCTACTTCCCAGGATGTCCTTAGTGGTAATTTTCCAAAGCAGGGTGGTAAGGGCTACTTTTAGTGTCCTCCCAACGCTCATTCCAGTTTGTGTCATTGGACTTGAGCTGTTGAGTAGGCTAAATTAAAAGCAATTTAAACAACACCTTTTTTTGAACTGATATATTTTCATGAAAGATATTTAAAATGCGACAGACATATTAAATATAAACGCAAATTAAATTTTTTGGGGATAATTTAACTTTGAGGATGCTCAAGTAGAAAAGATATTGTAACATTTTTATTTTATCTGACTTATTGGTGTTATATCTAATTCAAATGTTCTGTTTCCATGTCGAGCTGAGATCCACAATTTGATGATTTTACCCAAACTGAGAGTTGATACCTTTCGTGAATACGCGTTTTCCTTTATTATGAATGATTTAATATGTATGTAGCAACTCGGAATTTTCTGGCCTTTAATGGACTCTATCCAGCAGCTAGAGTCCAATTACACAAATTGGGTCATGTCTGGGCAGAAAATTAAAACTTGCTCTTACCACCCGATTATTCAGTTTTACTATTAAGGATACCCTTGGAACCGGGATAGGACCCCGTTCTCCCCTGGACGAAATTCAGTGCTATTTTTCACGCGTAAGTCTTGGAAAATAAAATAATTATTGATCAAAAACTCCTCATAGATATAACTTTCGGTTGATCTCAACTCTACATCAACTGATGACTCTATAAAATTTAGTCTCCTTCGGTTACGACTCATTGGAATATCTTTTCATTTGTAATGGATTGGGAGGTCACAAGTGCGCAGAGGAGATTGCGAGAAAATTAATATTTATTCGATGAGACTTCGATCTCCCGATAAAATCGCCGCCCTTTTGACTAAATTGACTTCCATCCTTATATTCCTCTCATTTTCTCGAGCATCCAGGACATATTTTTATTTCTCTCAATCCTTTTCTCATCTTAACTGAGGCTTTGTTTTCTCAAGACTAGGTGCAATGTCTAGAGGAAATTCCACCTTAGTTTCCTATCATATAGGGGCGCTATAATTCTTCAAATCAATTCACATAGGATTTGGCAGTAGGCAGACATTTCTTATTATTTAATGCTACTTAGGTTTGGCTCCTTCGTAAAAAGAAAGACCAACTTTAGATCACATTCATACCAGTTTCAAACAACGTTTGGTCTTTTTCTGGTCTTTTACCTTTCAGCCTATACCTGCATCAATTTTAGGGCATTGAAATAGACACCACTCTCTCTGTTAAATAAGGATAGCTGTCTGTATCAACAGAATAGCTATACCTGAAAGTCCCAAAGAACCTGGGATGATTTATTATTATTTACGAGATCTAGAAGGCTTCAACCAGTTGCCGTTATATTTATGGAACTCTGGCCCTCCCTCCATCTCGTCATCTCTTTCTGTTGAAACTTACAAGAAAGAGCGCCCCCTTTACAATTTATGACACGTGATGAGCCTAATAATGATGGGATTTTGGGGGTTCAAACTGCCGGGACAAGAATATACCTGCCTATACTGTGATCTAAAGTTGGTCTCTCTTTTCACGAGGGGCTTTATGAAACCAGCGCAAAGTGGGCTGGGAGACCACCGAAAGTGGCCAAAAGTCAAATTTTGTTTGGATTCATATGAAACTTGGTATAAGGGGGTATTTAAGGTCGCTGATTTCGAATTTGACCTCAAAATTAATAAATTCAAAATGGCGGATCCAATATGGCGCCTGAAATTTCTCAATTTTTACTAATTCATTTGAAACTTGGTGTAAGGAAGTTTCTGAGGTCGCTGATTTCTAATTTGACATAAGAGTTCATAAATTCAAAATGGCGGATCCAATATGACGCCAGAAATTTCTAAAATTTTACATATTCATATGAAACTGGGTATGATAGGGTTTCTGAGGTCGCTGATTTTGAATTTGGCGTCAAAATTCATAAATTCAAAATGGCGGATCCAATATGACGCCTAAAATTTTAAAATTTTTTCTTTTATTTGTATTTGTATTTGTATTTTTACATATTTGTATCAAACTTTGAAATGAGTCCTCTTGCCCCTTATGAAAAAGAAATATAGTTAAGTATCGGATGTAAGACTTTTTTCACTAAAAAGTATTGGAAATTCAATACTTGTTCGGGAAAAAAGTACTGGGTCCAATACTTACCAATACTTCTTCTTAATAAGGGGCCTCTCATTGAATATCTCCGTCCACGTCAAACTGTTCTTCGTCAGTTAATTCAAGTTCGTCTGAGTAAAAATTTAGAAATATCAGGCACCATATTGGATCCACCATTTTTAACTTATGAATTTTGACGTCAAATTTGGAATCAGCAACTTCAGAAACCCCCTCATACCCAGTTTCATATAAATATGTGAAATTTTAGAAATTGCGGGCGCCATATTGGATCCGCCATTTTGATTGTATGAATTTTGATATCAAATTTGAAATCAGCGACCTCAGAAACCTCGGTACACCAAGTTTCATATTAATGAGTAAAAATTTAGAAATTTCAGGCGCCATATTGGATCCGCCATTTTGAATTTATTAATTTTGACGTCAAATTCGAAATCAGCGACCTCGATAACCCCCTTATACCAAGTTTCATATGAATCCAAATAAAAATTCGACTTTTGGCCTCTTTCGGTGGTCTTTCAGCCCACTGTGTACGCTCAACTTCATTCACTAATATCTTCGTCAAATGTCAATGGTGGCAGACGGTGGCAAATAACCTAATAGCAAACATCATAATGAACCTAACAGCACTATAGAACTTTAGATACAAGGTGTAACCTCAGGGAACTTCTGATTCAAAAATTGTCTATTGCTGTGAATTCCTTAAATGCATGAGTTCAAAGTGAGAGGATTCAAAACCGAGCTAAAATTTGGATTACTTTCCTATACCGTAATTATTTATGAGTACTCTTATAAGCAGCAATAGTTGTAACATTTTGGTTCGTAACATTATGAACGAGTTTTTCAACGATTTTCTTTAAAAAACAGTAACAAACAAAAGAAACATTTCTTCATTTCATAAAGCTCTAGAATTGAGAGGACTAGTTAAAATATCATAAAATTTGGTGAAAAGTTTCTTCAACTCATCTATATTATGAAAAATAATTCTTCCATTGATAACTGTGAAGTTGACTTTTGGCCACTTTTGGTGGTCTTCTAGCCCACTGTGGCAGCGTTCTAGTCTAGATTCCCATTCTGGGTCGCTTCATGGCTATAGAGAATTCAGACTCAACAACGTGGAACAGGATATAACTTGATTCGATATTTTACAGTTACTCCGACCTTCAGAATTCAAATTGTGCGATTTCCAAGTCGAAAGCTTGGTCGAGAGCTCAATTTGGTTCGAATTGGTCGTTTCTTTGTATCAAATGAATTTAAATTTTCCCTATCCCTCCTCAAAGTGTTGTGCATATCGGATCGAGTTTACCAATTTGAGAATCCATTCTCGATTTCCAGGTCTATGACTGGTAGGAAGAGAATTTTACCCCTGGTTAAACGCGTACCAATGTATTCAGGCTTGAGGACAGATTAACCAAACATAAGAAAAAATGGTGAGACTGAGAAGATTCTATAAAAATAGTCTTTAATAAAAAAAAAAACCAACCTAGTTTATTCCTGAATGCTCCCTAGCTAAGGCTACGAGTAAGTAACTCATGTGCTTGCGACGGGTATTATTTTCCTCCTGTGGCTGTTCGCGATTTCCCGAGACGACTGCTCTGATCGTCTGTCCAGCGAAAAGTGATTATTCAATCGTCGCTATATTGAGCCCTGCCCGTTATCTCCCTTTATCACATTTCTAGTGTTGATTTTACGTTTCTCCTTTCCTCGTATTTTAATTGAAGTGCGGGGATGTTTTGAACCGTTTCAATATAGAGGGATGTGCAGTATAAAAATTAATCACTAGAATTGAATTGAATTAAATACACTTTTCCATGAGAATTCAGTTAACCATCAATTGACCAATGTTACAATATATATGTATATATACTATTGTATTTCAATCAGGTATTTCAATGTAAAAAAAATACTTACTGCCTGGACTTTTTTCTCTTATTTGAAGATTTGCCAATCTAAAATAGCTTAGATATCAGATTTTCAATTGAATACTTTTTTTTAAAAGTTGACGATATGAATTTACTGCGCTTAATTTA
Source organism: Andricus quercusramuli (assembly GCA_932178445.1). NCBI lineage: Eukaryota > Metazoa > Arthropoda > Insecta > Hymenoptera > Cynipidae > Andricus > Andricus quercusramuli. Next base: position 94,835 of record CAKNXH010058680.1, on the reverse strand, counting down.
AAATCACATGTAAATTTAGAGTATGATTGGAAAACAGAAATGAAATTGCAAACAATTTTCCTTTTTTGAACAGAAGCTTTTACATAAGTTTCCTTTAGTTTCAAAAACAACGACGCAATTGACATCGCATTTTGCTATGTTTTTCAACAAAAATCGTATGGGAATGAATTATCCTCCACTTTTGTGGAAGTCTTCTAAAAATTTAGTTTAGTTTCATGAGAAAACTCAATTCGTATTTTCTCGGGTGTATGTACCGGGTAATGTGTTAAGACAAATGTTGACTAGCATTTCGCTATAAAGTATTTTATGTATAAACTGATTTTACGGACAAAAAAAAATAAGTAGCGAACTTTTAAAGTTTCATCATACGTGAATAGATAATTAAACATAGTCTAAGTGACATTTTAAACGAAATATTCGCTCATCATTTTGACGAAATTTCTTGAACCTCAGTTCATCCATGGTAGCATTTTGTCACATTTTTCACATATTGACAATAGACTTTATCACTTCGTTCACAGGTAATAATTACGAATAAAAACACCTATTATAAAAAAATCACGCTACACATTATACTTTCTTCATTAATCTTACCCAATTTGAACGCATATTACTTACATTATAACTTTAGCTATTGAGTAGGGGTTTTGTTGATCAATACTTTCTACCTCTCATATCAAAATATTTACAGAGAGATGAAACAACTCTCTTACAAAAACGCCAAATTTTTCCGACGACATATGAAAACAGCGCTCAATACCTATTATTATGCGCTGTTGTCATCAAATCTATGTCGTCGGAAAAAGTTTGAATTTTTATGAAAGAGTAGTTTCATCTCTCTGAAAATATTTTGACATGAGATGTAGAAGGTATTGATCAACAAAACCCATACTGCATAGTTAAAGTTATATTGTAAGTAATATTTGTTTAAATTGGGTAAGATTAATGAAGAAAGTATAATGTGTAGCGTGATTTTTTTCGTAATATGTGTTTTTAATCGCAATTATTACCTGGGAACGGAACAAAAAAAGTTTATTCATAATATGTGAAAAATGTGATATAATGCTACTTTGAGTGAACTGAGGTTCAAGAAATTTCGTCAAAATGACAAACGGATTTTTCATTGAAGATGCCAATTAGACTGAGCTTAATTCTCTATGCACGTATGATGAAACTTCAGAAGTTTGCTACTTATTTCTTTTGTCCGTAAACTATTTTATACATTAAATATTTTATAGCAAAATGCTAGTAAACATTTTTCTCAACACATTACCCGGTAGTAACGCCCGAGAAAATACGAATTGAGTTTTCTTATGAAACTAAACTAAATTCTAGGAGAGTTCCACAAAAGTGGACGATAATCCATTCCCATACGATTTTCGTTGAAAAATATAGCGAAAATGCTATGTAAATTGCCCTGTTGTTTCTGAAATTGAAGGAAACTTATGTATAAGCTTCTCTTCAAAAAAGGAAAATTGTTTGCAATTTCATTTCTGTTAATATATAGAATTCCTGAAAATAAAACTAGAATTCAACGATAAAATTTGGACAACCACCGCAAAATGCTCCTATTGCAATTCCAACGTTTCGGTGCTCACACAGTACCCTTATCAAGGCAAGAAAAATTAAAAATTAAATTAAATAAGTTAAAATTAAAATTAATTAAGAAGTTTAATTTTTCTTGCCTTGATAAGGGTGCTGTGTGAGCACCGAAACGTTGGAATTGCAATAGGAGCATTTTGTGGTGGTTTCCGTCAGCATGTGTTTATAAATTTTGTTCACAACCCCGAGCATCAGATGCAGTCCTGGTGGTGGGATTATTTCTAATATTTCTGTGGTCACTCTTAGAATTGAAGGATTTAAAAGGGGCAATAGCAACTGATTTAAAACTTGTCAACGTGTGGACGGGCATCATGTCACACGCAAGCAGGTTTCCTTGCACTTGGTGCACTGCATCAAAAGATTAATTAAAAGCGTGTGGGGAATACAGAACTGTTGGAAATTGTAAGGAGAATTTTTTTGCGTGGCAGGACAGAGGAAGTACAACATCATCTGCAAAGAAGTATGGAAATGTACAAATACTCTTATTAAATATTCTCAGAAAACGCTAACACGGAAATATTAGAGATAATTCCACCATCAAAAATACATCTGACGCTCGGGGTTGTGAATGGAATGTATAAACACCTGCTCACGGAGTTCGTAGATGACAGTCTCCAATGGGCTAGGATGTGTAATGTTACTCGCGAGTTTGTACCTGGGAGTCCAGCGTTCGCAGGTAATTCTTGAAAAATGCTATTTGAAAAAGTCGACTTATTGGGTGTAATATGTAGCACTGGTTGTTTAGAATATGTAAGGTGCTTTAAGGCTTTTCAATCCGTCGGTGATTCTTCTGTTTCTTCATCATTACACCTGAAATACGTAGATTGTATATCTGAGTTTAAGCAAAGTTACTGTGATTTGAAAATTTTAGTTACACCTAAAGTTCATGCGATTTTTTTTTCATGTCCCTGATTTTTGTCGTGAAGTGGAAAAAGGCCTTGGATTTTACAGTGAACAAGCCATGGAATCTTTCCATTCGGATTTTAAAACGACCTGGGCTAAATATTAAGTTTCGAGCAAACACCCTCATTACCCATGTAACTTACCAAAAGCTGTACAAGAATACAATGTCCGACATACGTAAAAATAAATTATTTTTTGTTTCAGTATTGATATGGACTGATATTATATTTAGTTACCATATTTCGTTAAATAAAGTGAAAAAATTGGAAATGCAGCACATTTTTTTGAAAATTTTGATTTTTAACCATAAAAAACACTTTTTTCAAAAACGGCTCGGGGGATTTGGCCAAAAAAATTTTTGCACACTATTTTTGAGCCCCTAAATCGAATCCAGCAAAAAAATTGGATGTGATATGACCTTGCATTAAAAGTTGGTTCAGGCACACCGTGAAGCATAATCTCTTACATTGTCATCTTGTGTAATGAAATATACAGAAGGTCTCAACCAAAAACATGTTCCCAACCATCAGTGGTCTCACTGATTTTTCCTTTTTCTCACTTTTTTTTCTTTGTTATAGGTATAATATATTTTACTCTAATGAGACAAACATACTGATGACTGGAAACATACTTTGCTTGGTTGAACCATTTTTTTCGCATAATGCATTACACAAGATAACTTTGTCAGAGGTTAAGTTTCTGAATTTCTTTATTGAAATTGTTAAACTAAGCCATACAATGCCCTAGACTTCGTTTTTGTACTGGAAAGATCGGTTCTCAGTTAAATTGATAAACTTTTCAAATAGTTGCAGCTGTAGATATAATAATTTACTTTATTTATCTTCTACAAACGTTTTCGTTATCCTGCCGAATGTTGCTTTTGTATAAACATAATGCATGCCAGTGTTAACAACTCTATAAAATGTTTAGGTATTATATATGTTAAAGTACAGGCGATACACACGTGCTAACCTGCCAATATTCAGAATGTCAGAATAGAAACGATTTCGATTCTTTGACCACGCGGATCATCTAAGGTTGAAGACCTTCACTTTACTTGATTTTCGATATATTTGTTTCTAAAACGAAATGAAAATTGAACAAAATTTTTCTTTGAGGGAATTAATTGTAAATGCAGATGATTTCATTTCTATTCTAAAAATTGGACAAATTTCGAAGTAATATTCAACATGTATCGAGAAACGAGATAAAATTGCAAAACTTTCGATCGCTTTTCGGAATTGAAATAGGAAGACATTTAATTTTTCCTCTGAAATTGAGACAAATTAGAAGAAACTCTTTTGATACCAAAAATTTGTAAAACTGGGGATTTTTGCTGTATTTATGAAAATTAAGAAGAATTTGAAGAAAAAACCAATGCAATTCAGATGACTGAAGAAGTTTAGTTTGTTTCTAAACTGGAAGGATATTCTATATTTTTTTAAAAATCTTCTTCTCGGGTGAACCCGGTTTTTCATGATAGCCACGGACTAAGTCAAGTGACTGATGAAATAAGGACGTTAGAAGTTAGTATAATACAATGTCTGAAATGTAATGCGCTGATGTTGTACGTACAAAATTAGAAGCATAGTGTAGTTTTGAGTCCGTATTTTACCACTGTTATCCATACACAGCGGCCGCAATCATTGGAGGTGACAACAGTCACCTCTGGATGCTCTCTTAGAGCTACTATCTGCCACCTTAGCTCGCTATACTTGTGAATCTTGGTTGTATAGGTTGCCTGAAAATTGCGGTTAAGTGGACAAGCAATGTTGATGATGTCAACTCTTCCACCTTTTTTTCCTCGCAGTATAAGATGTAGTCTTTGATTTCTAAAACGGGAATTGGAATGTATCTATAGAAAAGCATCCATTCTGTTAAGATTCTTAGGTTTAGGGCAAGTTGTTGATGCATAATGCCCACCACGTCATTATGCCTGTGGGTATATTCTTTTTGAGCCACTACGCGACAACCATCAATAATGTGCTCGATGGATTCGTTGGTATCTCCACAGCATCGGCACCGGTCAACCACGCCTTGATGTAACACGTGTTTGCAATAATTTCTGGTGCCGACAACCCGGTCCTGAATCGCAATGACGAATCCTTTCGTTTCTGGATACAGGACGCCCTTTCTCAGCCAAATCTTGAATGCCTCACTATCCACTTCATATTGCTCTAACGTTTTGGGGTGTTCGCCGTGGATAGCTTTCTGTCTCCGTTGCGTTTCTAATTCCTCTATGGTTTTTGCCCTGATATTCAAGGCCTTCTCTGAGGACAAATTCAAGGGCGTGTAGTCAAGATCCGCTTCACAGATCGTGTTGTGAAGCGTAACATCTCGCTTGCTGTTAAAATAGCCTTGCAACTGTATAATTTGTGACTCACACAGTTTCCTGACATCTACAATGCCCCTACCCCTTCTATTTCATGGTAGAACTACCCTTTCAGTCGCCGAATTACTGTGGTGCATTCAGTGTTTCGTCATTTCTACGCGGATGATTCTGTTGAATCGTTCGCGGTCGTTGTTCGACCATTTGATGAGCCCAAAGGAGTACGTGAGGACAGGGATGGCATAGGTATTGATTTTCCTGATCTTGTTTGCCGAGTTGAGAGAACTCTTCAGAACCAATCTGAGTCTTGTAGTGAGGGCAGTCGTTAGGCTTTTCTTAACTATCGTATGCCGAATAGCCTTGGATTCGAGAATACCCAGGTATTTATATGACTCGTCCTCAGCGATTGCCTCGATGTCATTCTCGAAATCGTCCTCTTTTTATGTGGTTCCTAATTTTCGTCTGGTTAAATGCACTGTTCTGCATTTATCTAATCCAAACTCCATGTAGATATCATTGGAAAACTGCTTTGTGACATCGACCACTTGCTGCAGTTTCTTGTCCGAACCAGCGTATAGCTTCAGGTCATCCATGTACAGAAGATGGCTGAATTGATGACCATCCTCGTTATCATGTACTCGGAACCCATGAGACATGCTATTTAGTGTTTTGCTCAGTGGGTTCAACGCTAAGCAGAACCAGAATGCACTGAAGGAGTCTCCTTGAAATACACCCGTCGTAATGGGTATTAATCTAGTTATCCTTGGATGTCCATGATCAAAATACTTTATTCATGTACCCCAAAGCATCATCGCACGACTTAGGAGAAGTCAATGATTTTGTATACTTTAAGACTTTAAGCAAATAGTCATGTGGTACGGAAGGAAACGCTTGCTTGTAGTCAATGTATGCCATGTGCAAGTTTCTTTGATGTTTACGAGCTTGCGTCATGGCAGCAGCGTCTATAGTGACTAGATCTTTACTCCCTCGCGAGTTTTTACAACATCCTTTTTGTTCTTCTGTAAGGATGTCATTGTCGTTGCAGTGAGAATATACCTTATCTTCTATGACAGATGTAAGACATTCATATATTGTTGGAAGACAGGCTATTGGTCAAAATTCAGATGGATTTTGAGCTTCTCGTTTTTAAGGCAAGATATGCGTAGTACCCTGCAGCATGAAGCATGGTGTTCGATGATCTTCTGAAAACACCTTGCCAACGCAGGATGCACACTAGTCAGGTACTTGTAGTAGACATTGTGCACCATGTACGGACCTGGAGCTTTCCAGTTACATGCTTTTTTCAAAACCGCTGATACATCTAAAGCTGTGATGTTCGTCAGCTCCATTTCAGGGTTATTGCTTGCTCTTGCTTTCTCTAGTTGGAACCACGCAGTGTCCAAATTACTTCTGTTAGTTTTTCCCCAAACATCTGACCAATAGTTAGTCATCTCTTCCAATTGAGGGACTGTGGTGTCTTGCTGGTTATTTTGCTTTGTACTCAGTTCACGATAGAATCGTCTTTTATCTGTCTGAAAGGTTCGATTTTGTTGCCTTCTTGCACTTTTTTTTTGTACCGACGCAGTCTAGCAGTAAGAATATCAAGCCTCTGCCGTTGGGAGTCTATAATCTCATCCAATATTGCTAATGTTAATGTCTCGATGTACCGAGGGTGGATGATTTTAGCAACATGGTGTACTAGCTTATACCTTACTTTGCTGACATCCTTATCCGAACTGATCTTCCATGGTGGATCTCGCTCCCTCCCTGGGGCAAAGACTGCATTTATAGGCCCAGTTCTTCTGCACAACGTTCTAAAGTTTGCCACAGCTGCACAATATACAAACGTTTGCACCTCTAACGCAGTTTGTGTTGCGTTCAAATGCATAGGTAAAACCTAGCTGTTCAGGTGTTCTATTAGTGCACGCAGATCATTTGTGATGTTCATCTTGGGCAGTGAATGATTTGTGTTGGTTCTACATGTTTAAACTCTAGTAAAGCATGACCAAAATTCCTTTCAAGGTGCTGTAGTTTTTTTTGGAACTTGGCTGTTTAGATCATCGTTTATAATGTCCGGATGTGGTTCTAGTCCATCCGGTGCTTGATGTTCATTATCCCTAGCACCTATGCCTTCACTTGCAATCAAGTCTTCGTTGTCCACATCTTTCAACGGAAATTCATCAAAAGGAAGCTGCTGTTTCATTTCCATTTCGATGGCAGGTATTTCAACAGCTGAAAGCAATCTGTTTACAGATATTGAGCGTTTTTGATTTGCTGGATTCTGCTCATTTATTCTTGCGGTTAGTCCTCAGTACCTAAGTAAGAAAATACGATAATGTTCTCTCCTTACACTTTGCCCACTTTTCTTTGCCAAAAAATGAAAGAGCATCCCATCTCTGTTCATATGGTATGTCCATTTTAATCGCCTTCTTATTTGTTGAACCTCTGCTTCTGGCACTGGTGGTATTAGGCCATCTACTTCCGTAGGATGTAGTGACTAGGTTGAGGAAGAACATCCATTGCCGCGGCTTGCTCGTGTGATGCGGATTCCTCTAACTGCTATTCATTGCTGTTATTTTTCCACGCCTAATCAAATTGTTGTTTAATCTCCAATGTTCGATCTTCTGAAATGCGTAGATAAGTCCTGATGTCCTTCACCTTAGCGATAAGATCTCTTAGTGCGACTTTCTCTATTTATGGATTTTTTGCGGCAAATTTCGTTCTAAAATTTTGTCCTTTTTTGCGAGAGGTTTCAAACTTGGCACTTTCATAATAGAGACGCACCAGCTCCTCATTCATTGTGGTATCCCACTTGATGCTCTCCCACGATATTTCTGTTGAAGTGGTTGGCTGCAAATAGCTAACGCTAGCCAAAGCATCCTCAGCAGACACAGTTGATGTCTCACTGCTTACTGTATGTCGCAGATGTTCTTGCTGGCCAGCTGTTTGATTAGTGAGATCTGCCTGATCATCTCGCAGCTCACCATCACCACCATTCCGCATGCTGTGGCCCCTAGAGGTGGCTTCTGGGGCTTCCCGACGATCCTCGGGTAGCGACAAGCGTTTCAAAATTTTTAAAAGACTCTCCATTATCATTTCTGGATTTTAGTGTTCCTCTTAGTCACTTTCCTCTTCGTTCTCTGCCTGTCTGGCATGGGAAACCCTGTCAGTAGCAATGCTACAGCCAACATAGCCGACAAATTCATGAGAGGAAAGCTCAAGCCCTACCGCGACGACAACGCGAGAACACCTTCGGTAGGGCTTTCTTTCTTAGGGTTTTCTTATTATTCGTGAGAAGTTGTAGGCTCCGGAAGCTACGATCATGGTTCCTTGAAGAAACCAATCCCGACGCAACTGGAACGTGTACGTCATCCGCTTCTGCTCCTTCTGTCCTAGAAGGTAAGCAAGAGCGGGACATTTACGCGAGATAACATCGGGCAACACTGTTCCTTGGAGTCAGGTCTTTGGCCGCGGATGACCTTACGCGGCAGACGGCTAATAAATGAAGCTTTCATACCTCCAAGACAGCCGATTATGACTCCTTAGAAAATCGAAGATATGGCGCTCGTAGTATTAAAAATGGTTTGATTTTAGCAAGCATTATTACTTACTAGACAGCTGTTGAAGTCTCATTTACATCCATTACATAGTTCTATTTTTATTGTCGATTGTAGCAACAAACTTTTTTGGATTTAGAAAAATGGAAACAACTGTATTTCGAGTTGTGATTAAATACTTACATTTAAAAGACCTAACACCGAAAGAGATCAAAGCTGAGTTAGATGAGGTTTATGGCACATCCTTCCCTGGGTTTGCAACTGTTTACAATTGGGTAAATAAGTTAAAACGTGGCTGTACATCTACAAAAGATGAACATCGTTCGGGACGGTGAGGTGATCGTCCGGCAAGGTGATGGCCACGGTTTTTTGGGATGCACGTGGAATCGTCTACATCGATTACTTGGAAGAAGGACAAGCGATAACTGAAGAGTATTATGTGTCGTTCTTGCACCGGTTGTGCGAAGGAATCAAGCAAAAACGTCCTCATTTGAGAAAGAAAAAGATCCTCTCTCATCAAGACAATGCACGGCGGGTGCACACCAGCGCAGTTTCGATGACCAAAATATGGAATTAAAATTCGAATTATCACAACATCCATCGTATTCACCGGATTTGGCCCCCAGTAACTTTTTTAATTCCCAAACTTGAAAAAATGGCTTGGCGGAAAACGGTTCACGACCAACTAGGAATTCGCCGCCCAAATAGATGCGAATTTTGAAGACCTTCTGAAATCCTACTTTTTCGACGGCTTAAAAAAGTTGGAGGAACGTTTGAAAAAGTGCATAGAGTTGAAAGGAGATTATGTTGAAAAATAAAAAAAAATCTACAAAAAATAATTTGTTTTTCTATCTTTTTCTAAGGACTTATTGAACGATCCTCGTGCTATCGGCTGGTGCCGAGAATTCAATCACGTAAATGATCTTGCTCTTCAGATCTTGAAGGATAATATCAGGCTTCGTAGCACTGATACGTTGTGTGGTGCAGAATGAGAAATTCCAGCAGATCTTACACTGATAATTCTCCACAACGGATTCGAGTTCCCCCTGGGAGTATGGCAAGACGGGCAATAGATCAACACCATAGAAGTGCCTAAGAAGGTAATGTCACACTTTTAGAGCTGCATTGTGTCTCTCTTTATACCCTTTGAGTGCATATTTTGAGCATCCGCTGAGAACATGTGAAAGTGTTTCTGGCTCTTGCTTGCACGCCCGGCAGTTGGTATCGTCTGCGGGTACATTCATTATGCGCTTACGGTGAAGTAAGGTGTCTATAACGCCTTCTTGACAGGCACAAAGAAATCCATCAGTCTCTGATTCTAATCCAGCAGACTTGAGGAACATGTTGGAAAGAACCATCGTGAGCTCCTCTCTACGTATAATGCCGTAGTATTTACCATGAAAGGGCTTTTCAGCATGTTCTCTTACTAGAAGCGTATGTTCTGCTTCCGGTACACGACTTTTGAGCAGCAAAGGTATTATTGATGCTAGGCCATGTGTAGTATCGCTGGACTCGAATGGGGGGCCAAGCTCCTCTGCGGCCCTATCTGCTGCACGGTATAGAAACGCCGCAGCATTGACGACTGCATGTTGATGTACGAGTCACATGAGCGAATCTGTGCTATTTAGAACTGAGCAGGCTGTAGCCAGAACCTTTCTGCAATGAAGACAATCTATGCTCAGCAAACCTCTGCCCCCTTTATCTCGAGGGAGGTATATTCGAGAAACGTAAGATCTAGGATGAAGACTTCGATGGATTGTCATCATCCTGCGTGTGCTTCGGTCAAGTTGCTCCAACTCATCGACGTTCCATTTTACTGCACCAAACGTGAAGAGAAGTATAGGAATGGCCAGACATTCGCACATTTTGGGTTTCCGCCTGGTATTCCAAGATATGTATATGTTTCTCCAATACCAAGATGTTGAATGGTATTTCCGCCTATGAATTGAACATCCTGATCGTCACTCGATGATGTAGTTTCTAGTCTCCCTTGGTGTAGGTGGACGCAGGCACATGTGTCTAGCCCGACGCTCATGCCAATCGCTTTAGAGTACCTATTTACTGCCTCCACAAGGATGTTAAGGTCCTCTTTCGAGGACGCAAAGAGTTGAAGGTCGTCCATGTATAAAAGGTGGTTGACCTTATATTTCCTCTGTTCAGTGGGCCACATAATTATCCAGAGCTTTTTCTTCGAAGCACAATAGATAGAGGCAAGAGCGTGATGCAGAAAATTATCGGACTTAAAGAGTCTCCTTGAAAGACCCCCCTCTTATATGTGATACAGCTTTTAGTCACTTGTCTTTTGTTAGTTGTTATGAAAAATCTTGTCAGCCACAAAAGCATAAGCTCTTTCATGCATCTCACAGTTTTTGGATGCACCTTTAGGCACTCAAGGAGCTTAAAGAATAGCTCATGGTTCGTGTTATCGAATGCCTTGCGGTATTCAATCCAAGTCATGGACAGATTGCGTCGATACCTGATCGAGTCGATCGAGGGTATGAAATAACCCTCGTTATTGAAATCGTCTGGAAAAGATCAGGCATGATGTTTTATGTATTTTGGTGCCCAGAATACGAATCTAAGACTAGTTTCCTGTCATCATATCGGGGGTTTTCCCTAGAAGCGGAAAATTTCCTAGAAAATCAGCACTTTCGGGTATGAAATAACCCTTGTTATTGAGATCGTCTGGAAAAAGATCAGGCATGATATTTTCATGTATTTTAGGGCGCTGAGTAGGAATCTGACATTAGTTTTCCCCGAGCACGTCAGGATTTTGCCCTAGACGCGGAAAATTCAATATAAAATCAGCTTTATCGGGTATGAAATAACCCTTGTTATTGAAATCGTCTGGAAAAAGATCAGGCATGATATTTTTATGTATTTTGGGGCGCTGAACACGAATATGAGACTGATTTCCCGCCATCACATCGGGGTTTTCCCTAGACGCGGAAAATTCCCTATAAAATCAGCTTTATCGGGTATGAAATAACCCTTGTTCTTGAAATCGTCTGGAAAAAGATCAGGCATGATATTTTTATGTATTTTGGGGCGTTGAACATGAATCTGAGACTAATTTCCCGCCATCACATCGGGGTTTTCCCTAGACGCGGAAAATTCGCTAGAAAATTCGCTTTTTCGTGTATGAAATTGCCCTTGTTTTGGAAATCGTCAGTAAACAGGTCGGAGTATAATATTGTTATATATTTTGGTTTGCTGGATAAGAATATGACGTTAGTTTACCCTGATCCCGTAAGGCTTTTACACTAGACGCGAAAAATTCCCCAGATAAGCAGCCTTTTCATACATGGAATACCTTTGGTATTGGATTCATCTGGGGGGCGGCCCGAAAATCATATCTTGATGTATTCTGGGTTGCTGAATACAAATCTGAACTTAATTCTTCCTCAGCAGGTCAGGCTTTTCCCCTAAATACGATCAATTTCCTATGAACGCAATTCTCGCGGGTATAACGTCACCCTTATTACATTGAACATCATATACATAATGGAGCCATGTCTTAGTGAGAGACAATCGAATCTGAGTTATTCTTTATTAGCTCAAGTTGCTCCAGCAGGATTTCAGAGGAGGGCACTAAAGCTACTTCAAATTTTTTTCTTGTTGCTTTTTCAGCTTCAACTGTACCATTTGAAACTTACGAGAAACAGGTTTTTCTTTTCAAAGTTTAAGAATAGTCAGATATTCTCATCTAGCGATCAGAAAATCTGTCCCTTCATTCGACTCTAAATTTTTCCAGGCTCATGAGGAAGTTTTCAGCTGCGAAGTTGAATTTGCTGTAACGCCATTATATAAAAAATACATCTCTTTAGGGAATTCATCGAGTCTATGGAAAAAGTTGAAGGCTCTGAAGCGAAAGCTCCCATCTGTATTCTACCCAAAAAGCACCCCCAAAATACTTTTTTCTATAATTCCACTAACAAAGGTGGTATTATACTAAAACAATCTGGCTTTTAGGGAATTTTTTAGATCTACGGGAAAACTTTGAAGAGTTAGCGGAAATCTGAGTCAAAATTCATACTCAGCATCTAAAATATAAAAAGATACCATACTTAGCCTGCTTTCCAAATAAATTCATACCCAGCGGTAATTCGGTACACGAAAATCTGCTTTTCTAAGGAATCTTCTGCATCTGGTGGAAAACCACGATCTGATAACGGGAAACTAGTCTCAGACTAGTGTTAAGCATCCAAAAATACATGAAAATATGATGCCTGATTTTTTTCCAGCCGATTTCAATAACAAGGGTTATTTCATACAAGACAAAGCTGATTTTATAGGGAATTTTCCGCGTTTAGGGGGAAATTTTGACGTGCTCAGGAAAAACTGATGTCAGATTCGTGTTCAGGGCCCCAAAATACATAAAAATATCATGTCTGATCTTTTTCCAGCCGATGTCAATAACAAACGTTATTTCATACCCAACAAAGCTGATTTTATAGGGAATTTTCCGCGTCTAGGGGAAAATCCTAGCGCTTTCGGGGAAGACTGATGTCATATTCGTGTTCAGCGCCCCAAAATACATAAAAATATCATGCCTGATCTGTTTCCAGATTATTACAATACCAAGGGTATCTTATACGCAGAAAAGTTGATTTACTAGGGAATTTTCCGCATCTATGGGAAAATCCTGACGTGCTGGGAAAAAAGTGATGTCAGATTCGTGTTCAGCGACCCAAAATACGTACAGGTACCATACTCCGATCTCTCGCACAACCCACTTTTTTTGTGGGCCTGTGTTATTAATATATTCAGAAGTAGATAGCGAATCACATGGTAGTCAAGGGGTCGGTTTAATTATGAATGAAAAAGCAAGACAACATCTCAAAGATCATAATTTTGTATCACCCAGATTGCTATGGGCTAGAATGAATGTAGGCATCAGAAGATTATTCATCATAGCGTGCTACGCACCAGTCGATAGCGATTCGAGGGAAGTTACGGACGCCTTCTGGGACACTTCAAATGATACAATAAATACTTGCGATGAAGGTAAAAGAATAATTTTGTTAGGAGATGTGAACGGGTGGGTCGGCGTCCAACGTCAGGATACAGATACAGGAGGGGTTCTAGGTAATTTTGGGGACCCCACAAGGAAAAATTAAAACGATGAAAAATTAGTTAGCTTATGCTTAGAGAAGGGCCTATTTATTACAAATACTTGGTTTCGACATAAAATGATCCACACTTACACCTGGTATAAAGGAAATAACCGCAGTATAATCGACTGCGTCATTGCAGATGAAATAATGCAATACTCATCATTACCTTTTAGTCTCCAAAATGAATTAAGGGCGGGGATGGAGAAGGAAGAGCACCAAAAAAACGAAACAAACGCGAATCAAGGTCGAAAATTTACAGAAACCGGAAGTACGAATAGGTTTTCAGAATAAGATAAACGAACGCATAGATAAGGCAATTTGGGAGCCGCTTGAAAGCAATAAAGATATAGAGGGCGCGTGGGCTTTATTACGGGATACCATTGTTAAAACTGCGAATGAAGTGTATGGTACGGCGATAGCAGGAAGAAAGTCTGGCGATGCGTGGTGGAATGATGAAATTGAGTCAGCCCATACAAAAAAGAGAGAAGGGCACAATAAAACGCTGAACATGACAGCTCTTAGCGATGAGGAGAGAAATAGACTCAAAAATGATTACAGACACAAAAAGAGGAAAGTTAAACGACTAGACAAATCTAAAAAGCTTTTAAGGAACTATTAGGAGGTGAAGATATAGAACAACAAAACTGCGACAAACAACATAATGCATTACAAAACCAATTTGAAAAAGTCTGTGTCACTGAGGTCAGATATATAATTAAGAACTTGAAAAACGGTAAAGCTGCTGGTATAGACAGTATTAGCGCTGAAATGCTTAAATACGGTGGCAAGTACATACCTCACAGGTTGTGCGAATTGATAAGTTTATGTTTCGAGACAGGAGAAGTCCCAGACGATTAGAGAAAAACGATTATCGTACCAATATACAAAAGATAGGGAGATAAAAGCAACTGCAGTAATTACAGAGGTATCAGCTTACTAAGTACCGTAAGTAAAATATACTCAAAAATACTTATACGTAGGGTAATGGAAATTACAGAAGAGAAGATATGGGAAGTCCAAAGTGGATTTATGCCAGGAAGATCATGCACAGATCAGATATTTAGCCTAAGACAGATCACAGAAAAAAGCTTGAGAGTAGGAAAGAAAGTTTTCTGTGCATTTATTGACCTAGAAAAAGCATTTGACAAGGTAAATAAAAGTAAACTTTGGGAAGTCCTTAAAGAGTATGGAGTAAATGGAGGGCTCCTACAAGCAATAAACACAATATATACAGGTAGTGAAGCGAGTGTAAGGGTGAATGGGAAACTGAGTGACTGGTTCTATATTATGCAAGGTGTGAAACAAGGATGCGTTATGTCCTTGTGGCTATTTATCACATTCATGGATAAGTCCCTAAGAACTGCCCTCTTCGACGAAGAAGGTGTAGATTTTGAAACCGTCAAGGTACGTGGGTTAGCTTTCGCAGATGACAAGATTGTTATGGCAGAATCAGTCGAGGATTTGCAAAGAATGTTGAATAAACTTAATACAAGCATGAAGAACATGGGCCTGAAAATTAACGTGAATAAAACGGAAATCATGGTGTTTGAGGGAAAGAGTGAGAAAACAATATGCAACAATATCCTAAATGATGAGAGACTAGAACAAGTTGACAAATACGTATATCTAGGTAGTCTATTCACTAACGACGGAAAAATAGATGGGGAGTTAGATAGGCGCATAAATAAGGGTAAGCAGGTTATCGGTAGAGCAGGGACCATCCTCACAAATGAAAACATATAAAAAAAAGCTAAAATGGCCGTACATAATTCTATATTCGTACCGACTGTACTATACGGTAGCGAGACAGGGACCTGTCAAGAAAATGAGAGGAGTAAGATTAACGCACTCGGCATGAAACCTCTCCGCATAATAAGCGGGAAAAGACTGATGGACAAAGTCCGAAACGAGACAATCCTCAAAGAATGCGGTAGATGAGAGACACTAGTTGACATATGGGAAAGAAATCAGCTAAGGTGGTTCGGCATCGAGACCTAACTCGATGATGTTCGCGGATGCCGAGTAGTGTCTGGAGGAAAACACAAAACAAGTATGCATGCGCGTGGGGGGGTGGGGGCTTACTAAGGCAGTATCAATAACATGCTCATGCAATACAAACATGCAATACAAATATGCAAAATTCAATTAATTGAAAAGTGTGTCTTAATTTCAAGTAGATCTGAACCTTCTTGATATAAAAATCATGCTAAGTTGCCTTGAATAAATTTTTCATTATGACAGAATGTGATGCTGGTTATTTTTCAAATTTAAGGAGTGGAAGCTGGAGACACAGCTTTAAAAATGGCTCGAAGATGGGGATATAGAATAAAAAAGATTCCAGAAAATATGGCGACAGTTATTTTTGCAAATAATAATTACTGGGGACGTTCATTAGCAGCAATATCAGCTTCTACAAATCCAGCATTTCACGAAGATTTCGGGCCACTCATGCCGCTGTTTGATAAAGTACCTTACGACGATTTGAATGCTTTAGAACGGAAATTTAATAGTAACCCCAATATTTGCGCATTTATGATGGAACCCATACAAGGAGAAGCTGGAGTGCTCGTGCCAAAGGTAAGGAAATTATAATGAGGGGCTTGAACACATAAGTAATAGAGGTTTTAGTTAGAAAAACTGTTTATGATCAGCAAGGACTTCCACCGTGAAGTTTGTCTGTGCGTGCATTTAACAATGCGGAAGCTATCTTTTCGAGGAAAGGCATTATTGATTTCAAAAGATTTCAAGATTGTGAAAAATTTCAGAGAATTTTTAAAGATTTCGCAGGATGTCAAATGAATTAAAGAAATGTAGGCATATTTCAATAGATCTCGACTGCTTACACGAGCTTTATAAGCTTTCCAAATGATTTAATGATTTTAAATGATTTTAATAATTTTCAAGGAATTTAAGAAAAATGTATGGGGTTTTGTAGGATTTTAAAGGTGTTCCGAGAAATTACACACCACCTAAAAGTTTTGATAGAATTATAAATAATTTCATACAGCTGAAAGGAATTTGAAAAATTTCAAGGGACTTTTTCAGTTTTAGCAGGATCATATGCAGCTTCATTAGATTCTTATGTGATTTCGCTGGATTCCATGCCTTCCACTGCAAAGTTAGATTTCGCATTATCATCCAACGCGAGTAATAATGCACAACCTAAAGCAACCAATGCATTTTGGTATAAATCACTATGAGCGGCCGAAACAATTTTTATTTGTAAATCCAAAACACCTGGGTAAACGTAGTTGTGGGCTGGTACCCTTACAACACACATACAATTGTATAAAAATCAAAAAAATATCTTTGGGTTCCCCCGGGGTCGTATGTGACCCCTGCTTCAATACATTATCTATTTTTTGAATTAGACCGATTTATAAGAATAAATATATAAAGATGGCAGTGATTAATGGCCCTTGGTCTTTGTAATTCATATTATATATTTCAGAAGCACAGTCAATGCATTTCGCTGCGGAACCACAGCCTCATCAGGACGCAATGTGTACTTTTCATCCAAATTAAATATAAAAAAATAAGTGATAGTTCTCATATCAAGAAGTCAGAAAAATAAAAAAATCCTTTTGCTTTAAGTGTTCATAACCTCACTAAATGTGGAATAGGTATTTGGAGTTATTTTAGAAAAGTATATTTAACGGTTTTGAGTTTGTCATTTTCACTATTGTTTTTGAGTATACTATTATAAATTGGTGTAAAAAATTGTGTAACTGTTGTTGAAACTAATGATAAGTGTAAAAAATGTAGCCTAAAAGCTATCGTAGCGGATAGCCAATATGTAGACATGCGCGGGTAGTGCACGCGCGCAAAGAACCTGTCCTGCGAAAATTCCCTTTACTTATTGAGTAGGAGAGCTGGCTTTGCTTTTGAAAAATATTTCAATTACAAACGACAATTTATAAGCGTGCGTGAGATTTATTAGTAAAACGTAATGTAGAATGAGGAAGTGTTTATAGATTCTCACTTGTCTATTAGCTTTTCTTTGAAGCCTGTGAAGTCGAAATTAGCTTCTAATTTGAAGGATCTCATCAACACTGCTGAAGAAAACTTGAAGGCTCTCAAGATGCTTAAATATCAAGTCAATCGCTGATCTCATTGCTTAGTGTTCCATCTGACCAAATTGCTAGACACGCAAACGTGACTAGAAATCAAACGTGAGCCCGAAATCATGCATGAATCGTGTTCACCAAGTTAAGGGAAGCTGGACAGAAAATCAGCAACATTCGAGCGAAACCATGACTGATGCTGTTAAGGTTATTTCTTTGTATAGCATACTAAATATTCAGTCTTTGAAGTATGTCTAATATGATATTTGCAATCTATGCTTCTTCGGCCGCATCGGAAATTAGGGTATGACTAAATTTATTCGATAACGCTGCGATTATGTGAAAATATTCGATCGTGTGGGGCAGCGATGAGTTTGAAATAATATAATCAAAATGCTTAAATTCTACTTCAAAATGCGAATTCACTACCTCCACAATGAAACGGCTCTTTGTTACAAAAAGAAACTTATGAAGTATTTGCTATTATGTCACTTCTGCACTTAAATGTCTTGTAGGCAAGCTTTGGACAAAATGCAGAACACTCCTGTTTGCATCGCGAAGTAATTGTCAGATCACAAGACCCACTTCTTTTAGAAGTGATTCTGTTCGTCATTTTAAAAACCATACGAAAATTTCATTACGAACGATTTCAGACTAATCTAGAATACTAGGATATACAGTGGTCTAAACCCAGAATTCATTATTAATAATCCTCTGTAACAAAGCATAAGCACCCCGTCATCCTACGGTCCTGCGGACCTAACCTTAAGAGTGGGGACATGCTACACGCCAGGGCTACTACCCAAAATCTGGGCAGTGACTCGTGAGACTTTTGCAGTCTTGCAGGCTGCTGGAAACCTTAGTCTTATTCTGCAACTCTTCTGTATCCACAACGACGCCCCATCGCCTCAGGACGGTATCGTCACCTCGACACTCCACCAATTACATCAGAACCTTGGCTTCGCCGCCCGAGTTCAGGAGCTCTTCCACTCGCTCTTGACTTCGTCGCCTGGTTTGGTTTTGACTTTCTGTAAGTCGGTTAATAAACCCTTTTATATTTAAATCGATATACATCACTGACTTCACCTTGCTTCTCGACGCTCCAAATCCTTTCCTTCCTTTAATTTGCGAGATCCCTCACACCTCTGCAGGCATGATTTTTTCTTGAATTTATATGGTTTTTCCTTCAGAAACGTTCGGCATTGATATATTACAAAGATGGCTAGCTTTGATTTTTCATTTTTTTGTGGGGAATATTATTCAAGTAAAGTGACAAAGCTAGCATTTTCACCACATCCGATGAGCAATGGCTTATCGGACGCTGCTCATTGTGCCAAAGAACCTCAAGGTCAACTGACAACTGAAGCAAATAATATTGCCTCCGGGCAAAATAGCTGAAACTAATGAAGTCCTAGAACACCTAATGAGGGTACATTTCCCGGGCTCGAAGCTGGATTAGACGAATGATGGTGCGGCACAAACATTAAGAGCAAAAATCGAAGATTGGAACTCATGCAGTCAGCGCTCAGCATAGTAGAGCAATGGTGTAGAGGCCGTTGTTTGTCCATTGACCCAGACAAGATGGAACTCATGCATTTTATCAGAACAAGGAAGCTGTCTGACCTTCGAAATCTTACGTTCTACGGTGGGGAAATAGAATTTTCAAAATCAGCAAAGTATTCCGGAGTAATGTTTGACCCCAAATTAACCTGGAAATTCCATGTTGATGCAGTAGTGAAGAAAGCTAAGATGGCTTTTTGGGCCTGTAGATGCGCAATAAGGAAAACCTGGGGCTCAAAACCCAGGATTACTTACTGGTTATATACAATGATAACACAGCCCCACAAAAAAAATGAAGTTTAATATCTCTGAACCAGACTCATGCACCCCTATGTATTTTTAATCGCTGAATCCGAAACCGAGGTGAAAAAAATTCATATACCCCATACATTTTTAGCTAGAGCCAAAAAACACCCCTACAATGGGGTGAAAATGATATTAAGCAGCGAGCATAGTTGTTGAATCTTAATCAATCAAATTATACAAATTTTAAAGTGTATTGCGCATAAAATTGATTCGAAACACCCCTCCTCACCTACCCCCTAACCCAACTAACCCCTAAAAACCACCTCTAGCAAACGACGAGCAGGCTAACCCACCTACCCCTGGGAACAGCGAGTTGAGTCACCTATTTTTTTTAAATAATTACATTCGACACCACAAGCGTGCTAACACACGTACCGCCTAACTCACCTAACCCCTAGAAACGAATCCTACCAAACCACAAGCTGGCTGACCCACCTACGCCTGGGAACAGCGAGTTTAGTCGCCTACTTTTTTGAAATAATTACATTCGACACCACGAGCGTGCTAACCCACGGCCTTTGAACTTAGGGGTAGTTTCTTTCAACTCTTTAGGGGTAGCTTATTAATGTTACGTTTGACTCAGGATACTTACCGTCCAGTGCCGATTTTCATGAAACTTGGCACAGGGGTAGAGTTTAAAAAAAACAGGGGTAGAGTTTCGACTAAACTCGCTTTTCCCATGGTAGGTGGGTTAGCCTGCCTGTGATTAGGTAGGATTCGTTTCTAGGGGTTAGGTGAGTTAGGGAACACGTGGGTTAGCACGCTTGTGGTGTCGAATGTGATTATTTCAAAAAAAAAGGCGACTAAACTCGATGTTCAGGGGGGAAGGTAGGTTAGCCTGCCCGTGGTTTGGTAGGATTCGTTTCTAGGGGTTAGGTGAGTTAGGGAATACGTGGGTTAGCACGCTTCTGGTGTCGAATGTAATCATTTCAAAAAAATAGGCGACTAAACTTGCTGTTCTCATGATAGGTGGGTTAGCCTGCCTGTGGTTTGGTAGGATGGGTTTCTAGGGGTTAGGTGTGTTAGGGGGTACAAGGGTTAACACGCTTGTGGTGTCGAATGTAATTATTTCAAAAAAATAGGTGACTAAACTTGCTGTTCCCATGATAGGTGGGTTAGCCTGCCGGTGGTTTGGTAGGATTGGTTTCTAGGGGTTAGGTGAGTCAGGGGGTACGTGGGTTAGCACGCTTGTGGTGTCGAATGTAATTATTTAAAAAAAAATAGGCGACTAAACTCTCTGTTCCCAGGCGTAGGTGGGTTAGCCTGCTTGTCGTTTGGTGGAGGTGGTTTTTAGGGGTTAGCTGGGTTAGGGGGTAGGTGGGGTAGGTAGGGAGGGGTGTTTCAAATCAATTTTATGCGCAATAAACTTTTAAATTTGTATAATTCGATTGATTAAGCTGCAACAACTATGCTCGTTGCTTAATCTCATTTTCACCCCATTGTAGGGGTGTTTTTTGGCTCTAGCTGAACATGTATAGGGTATATGAATTCTTTTGACCTCGGATTCGGATTCAGCGATAAAAAATACATAGGGATGCATATGCCTGGTTCAGGGATATGAAACTTCATTTTTTTGTGGGGCTGTGTAATCGGACCCAAAATAGCGTATGCATCAACTATTTGGTTGCCGAGTACTGCATTAATCAGTACTATAATCAACTGGAAAGTCTGCAAAGGGTTTTCTGCTTGGCAATCACTGGTTCTATGATAACGTTATCAACAGCAGCTCTTGTCTCAAGATATCTAGCTGTTGCACCTTTTCGTAAGGAAGATTGAGGCATCGGAAGTCTATAGACTCCTAGTAGGGGGTAAACTTAGTGATGTTGCAGTGGCAGATCTATATGATATCAGTAAACGCATGCTATGTGAGGATAATATTCTCGCTATGCAAACTGATGCTAAGTCGAGGACATTATCCATTATCAAACCCTTTGAAGTCATTTTTCTTCAAAGGGAAGAATGGCATGATAAATGGAGAAGGGAAGAATTATGTACACCACGAGGTCTCTTTTGGTACAAGGGCGGCTCTAAAGATTTCCTGGAAACAGGAGTTGGAATCTGTGGGAAAAAGCTCAGGCCTGAGATGACAACAGCAGTAGGCAGATTCCCTACAGTTCTCCAGGCCGAAATAATAGCTATTAAAGCTTGCCTAGAGGAAAGTAAGCGGGCTTATGAATGCCAGCACATTAACATTTGTTCTGACAGTCAAGCAGCACTTAATGTCAATAAATCTGAAAAGTTTGCTTCCAGACTAGTCTCGAGTTGCCTTCAAGATCTTCCCAATGTTGCCGGTAAAAACTGGGTCAGTTTTATCTGTTCCTGGCTATGAGGATATTTAATGTGATGAGAAAGCAGATGCACTGGCTAAGACGGGAGATTTAGAACCTCTGATTGGTCCAGAAAACTATTGCGGAAAAAAATGATGCATTCTAAGAATTTCATATCTGGTACATGTACTAAGAGAACTAATGAACTGTTGAACATGGAACGAAGGCAGATTATTCTTGAATAAATATGGATGGAAAGTTACCAAAAAAGATTGGAAAGTGCCTACTGAGAAAACAATTGAGCAACATGAGAATTGGAGACAACCCTCGTTGTCGAAAGTGCGATTTTCGTGAGGAGACAGCTCATCCCATACTTTGTGATTGTGATGCTCTGGCGTTCCCTAGAAACGGATACCGATGACAATATTTTCTTGAATCATCCCGTATAATAATTATAATGATAATGCTTTCTTGTGACCGTTTTCTCTACCTTCAACTTTCCACGCATGGGCTTTTTGGATGTTATCAATTCCTGGAACTGTTCCCCACTATGCTTCCAGCTACAAAACAGACAATATAAAAAAGGCAATACTAGTCCAGTAAGGCTATGAAGGTTTCAAAAACCGTTCATGTTTTGAAAAATTCACGCTTGTTTTAAATTTTGGAATTTATGAAAAAAATTTTTTTGAAAAATTGAAATTGATTTTCTTTTCAACATGTAAGGATTTTCTTTGTTTGAAGCTTAAACTATTTTTGCATCATCAAGATTCAATTATGAAACCAAAAGAGAGACAGAGAAATACCTCGAAAGATTTACAATCATGTTTCTGAAATTACGTTTAGCGATGCTATGGAAACAATACGTCCTATCTGAATTGAATTCTAAATGCTGATAGCGAAGAAGTGCGTACCCTCAGGAACTGGAAAAAACTTCGAGCCATAATTGTTCTTTGCTGATAGAGTAGTACAAAAGGACAAACAAAAAAGAATCCAAAGAGAGACATCATATCACAAAAATTAATTTTCTTTTAACCCTTACTTCTGGGGTGATCTACGCCATAGAGACAAAAATTGTTAATAAAAATAATCTACTGAATATTTTTACTTAAACATTTTATCCGATTTATCTTAAGAGCTTACTTTGAAGGATGATGTAGGTAATATGGCAAAAAATTGAAATTCAGTAATAATTAAATAATTATTAAAGTGACGAAAAATGGTCGTGGGGTCTTTTAAACCCCAGTGTGTCAAACAAGGGTTAAGAAAAAGTATAAGCGAAATCGCGGTAAACTTTAAGCTGTAATCACGTCTCACGATCGTGTGATAGGTGGTTAGGGTCTGCAATTAACTGAATAGAATTATCCGACAAGTCTTGTGCACCCTGAGAACACTGAACGATTCAAGGACGACCATCTTTCGCATTTTTCCCGCAAGTGTCTCAGAATTTCGTTGATACGCAGTGATACTTTTCACGCTATTAACTAGTGAAAGCTTGGCACTTTGGACGGCACCGATGATCAGGATGACTAGCTTAACAAAATATTTCCAGTATAACCGTCGCAACTCCCTTATAAGGACTTTACACCTCTCTTTCTTTTCATTCTTCTTGGATGTGATGTTTTCGTCAGCTGGTGCCGAAAATTCGATAACGAACATGGTTCGCTTTTTGAAGAAAAGGAGAACTATGTCAGGCATCGAGTGCCCAGTAGAGACAACTGTCGAGAATATGAATTTCCAGTATATGTGACATTTCTCATTTTCGACAATTGACCCCATTTCTCTAAAAGCGTTTGGCGGAATGTTATTAGGCCTAATGCCGTTAGAGTGAGGACGGTGGTAATAAAGTCCTTTCAGTGCCGCATTGTGCCTCTGGATGTCCGTCGTTCCCGCATGAGTTGGAAAACTAGAAAGTATGACTGACTCTCTACATTTCTGTGAAAGATTCTGCGCATCCTCTCGTCGAGCAGCTGTTCGTGGAAATTTTTCTCCTGTGATCGAGATTGTTTGGATGTTTCCTTTTTTCTCTCTCATTCTTTAATTTTTATATATTTGTCTTTGACGAGCCATTTTACAATGTTACTCAAAAACATATTTCTCTGATTTCAACTACTTTTGTGCAATTATTCAAAAACATATTTCTCTCATTTGAACTCCTTTCATGTAATGATGTTTACACTCATATATACATATATATATGATTAAAAAAAAATCTAAACAACCACCGCAGGGTACCACTAAGAGCAACTGCCATCTAAAAAGAACATGTCAATAGCCCCCAGTAGAACCGCGGTACAATACACCTATGGCCACGTCTAACATCCGTGAGATGGGTGGTCACAGGGAACGACGAAATCACAAAGACAGGCCGGCGAAACCCTCGTGTGTCTTGAGGACACGAAGCGACCCAAGGATGACAGCTTTCTGCATCCATCTCGCAAGTGCCTTGGCATATTTTTGGCACGAGGGTATGGCTTCAAGGTTACGAATCAGTGATAATTTAGCACCTCCGAGAGCACCTATCACAAGGACAATTACTCGTACCGAATATTTTGGGTACAGTCGTTGCAGCTCTCTTTTAAGGTCTTGTTTTCGGGATCTTGTACACCTCTCTCCAAAAAGTCTCTACCTCCTTGGGCTTGGGTGGATTTTTTACAAAAACAGGGGGATCACTGAAGAGGCGTGATGGGTCAGCAAGAAACTGTTGATTCTCCCCGTTCCATCTCTCCCTCTTCTGTATCCTCATCCTTGCGTCAGATAACAGCCTTATTTTGTCAACAATATGCTGCTTGATTGTCAGCAGCTTTGACTTGTTCAGTGTGTGATTCAAGGTCCTTAGTTCTTGGGCGAACTTTCGAACTCTTTTCGTGAACGGTCTACCAGATGTTATGTAGTCAATTACACATTGAACACGGGACGCATTCTGTCTTGCCCATCCAATTTTGTTTCAGTTGATGCAAGCGTCGTCTGGTCACAGGGAACGACGAAATCACAAAGACAGGCCGGCGAAACCCTCGTGTGTCTTGAGGGCACGAAGCGACCCAAGGATGACAGCTTTCTGCATCCATCTCGCAAGTGCCTTGGCATATTTTTGGCACGCGGGTATGGCTTCAAGGTTACGAATCAGTGATAATTTAGCACCTCCGCGAGCACCTATCACAAGGACAATTACTCGTACCGAATATTTTGGGCACAGTCGTTGCAGCTCTCTTTTAAGGTCATGATACCTCTCCTCTTTTTCTTCCTCCTTTGCAGTGATGTTGTATTCGGACGGAGCCGAGAATTCGATCACGAATATCGTTCGTTTCTCGAAGTCTTGGAGAACAATGTCAGGCCTCGAGTGCGCAACGGAGACTGCTGCCCGAAAATCGTAGTTCCAGAAAATCTGGCACTTCTCGTTTCGGACAATTGACTCTATATCCCTTGGAGCGTTCGGCAGGGCAGGGTCGCGACCAACACCGTAAGAGCGACAAAGGTGGTAATAAAGTACTCTTAGGGCCGCATTATGTCTATAGATATACGTTGTTCCTGCGTGGGTCGGACACCCCGATAGTATATGTTCTAGGTACTCAGCGTGTGCATGACACGCTCTGCACCTATCACTGGGAACTTCTTGACATAAAATGCGGGCGCGGTATGCTAAGGTGGAGATT